>BCLH01003542.1:0-13157 GCA_001602315.1 Zoysia pacifica
AAAAAAAAAAAAAAAGAAAGCAAATGCAAGTGCTTGTGCAAATTTCACTTGTATATCAACTACTACCATTTAAGGACTTGATACATGTATGTTTGATATGGTTTTACTTAATGAGTGCAGTATCAACTGGGATTATCTGAAATTCGGTAAATGGAGTTCTGACCAGACTTACATAGATGATGAAACATCCATACCAGACCCTCACGTTGATCGATAGTAGGTAGCTTTTGCAACTACTCGTAGTGTTCAACAGAGATACTCATCTAACAGATGTACGTACCATCCTCCTAATTCCTGAAAGACACTTAGAGCTGCTCCACCATGGGTCATGTGGAACAGCATCTGCTCTTTTGCTGCTGCTGCTGTTGAATTGGCTGGCCTTTCATCTGGACAAGATTGGAGGCCTTCCTCTCCAGGGCTGCCTGGCTTCCAGCTTTGCTGCCGACCAGCCCGGCGGAGATTTCATCAGCTTAATCCATTGAGGGAAAAAAAGAGAGAACTTTTGCCTTACCTTTTCTTGATCGCTGCAGACATAGCCAGAAAAGCCGCCTCCACGTTGATCGACTCCTTAGCACTTGCTTCGAGGAATGGAATGCCAATCTCATCAGCATAAGCCTACAGATGTTTCATTGCCAACTGAGCTAAATAAATTTTTCCATGCTAACCAGGCAGTTTGATCAGTAAACTGTTAATGATTCATTGCATCGACAGATTATCTCGAATACGTAGGATAATTTAGGAATTCGACCTGTGCCACTGCAGTTTCGACAGCCCTGCTCTCAGCCAGATCGCACTTGTTGCCAACGAGTAGCTTGCAGACGCTGTCGTTGGCGTACCTGTCGATCTCACTCATCCACTGCTTGACGTTGTTGAAGCTCTCCGCGTCGGTGATGTCGTAGACTATCTGGGAGAGTTCAAGCCACCGAGTTTAAACGAGCTGCACGTCAACCGGTAGTAGAAATTATCTTCGCGATTTGAAGAGATTTTGGTACGATTATCCCGTGGGCTCCCCGGTAGTAGCTGCTCGTAATGGTTCTGAACCGCTCCTGCCCTGCTGTGTCCCACTGCTCAATGTGCATCAGTAAATCAGGCGCTGCAAATGTAAAGCCGAATGGCCGAATCTGCTTGTCGAAATGGTCAGGAAAGTACTCACGATCTGCAGCTTTATCGTCTTCCCGTCCATCTCAACGGTGCGAATTTTCTGCGAAGTGGAACAGTGGATCAAAGAGCAAACCAAAATGCAGGGAGGGAACAGAACACAGTCCCGCTGAAACAGCGCAGCATCATTTCCAATTCGAGAGTCAGACCACTCACGAAGTCCACGCCGATCGTGCTGATGTAGCTGTCGACGTAGGAATCGTCCTGGACGAACAAAGAGGGGTAGTCAGAGTCAGGACCATGTGTTGATCTGGTAATCTTTTCTGAAAGGAACGACATGGTAATCTTCAACGGGCGAAGGGTGGTGGCATCCACAGACATTGGGAGAGGAGAGCGAACGAGAACTCACCGCGAAACGGAGGAGGAAGCAGGACTTGCCGACGGAGGAGTCCCCGATCAGGAGCAGCTTGAACAGGTAGTCGCTGGACGGAGAGGCGCGGCCAAAATGTCAGTGCCCTTGGAAGGAGCCAGGTCCAGAAGTTTTCAAAACGGAAGAGCGAAGGGAGACGACGAGACAGACAGACTTACAACTCGTTGCTGCTCATGGCTCCTCCTCCTCTTCCAGCCCTCGTGTTCCCGAGACCGAGAAACGGGGAGAGGTTCGGTGCCCGGAGTCGGAGCTGGAGCCTGGAGGAGAGGAGAAGATGCTTCCTCGAGGTAGGAAACCTCGGAGGCCTGAGTTGTCGGTCGCCTGTCCGTCACGCTGTCACGAGGGTCGAAGTCTGTCGCACAGGGCGCATCTGCGTAAACTACGCAACTGCCGATCCGCTGACGCGGTTGTTATTTTATCGTCGAACCGCGCCGCGCCGTGAACTGAAGCTCAAGGCTGGAGCATGCCGACGGCGCCTCCTTTTTTTTATGCATTGGCAGGGGGTTCACGGGCGCGCCACGGTTCCCTGCCAACGACGGTTGCGTGGCTCAACACCGCTTTTGCTTAGCCGGGGAGAAATGTAGAGCGTCACGTGAATAATATAACTACAGCAACAAAATTTTTGGACCAGTGCAGCTGTTCCAAGACCGGGAAAATGGAAAAGCTGGGGAATGGGTCGTGATCCAACTTCTGTTCTTGAAGCTACATACTCTGCCAAAGAAAACCTGGGGACCCTTTTGGCTTCGGGCTGAAATCCCATCCCTGGTCTCAGGTTGAGGTAGCAGTCTCAATTATTGCGAAGCAGATAGCTCATCTTGATTTGTAGCGCTTATTACTGCCATAGCTTTTCGTCACAACTCATGCAGCGCAATGGCTACTACAGGATTGACTAGTTTGCTTTTCAAAACACCGAAGGGAACCATGGAACATACAGCTCTTTTTTCAAATGCAATTAGAAGAATACATATCGTTTTTCCAGCACCATGCAACTGTCTGCTTTCAACCCACAACATCAACTATTACTCCAGGTCTGCAGCAAGATGTAAACGGTACAGCTTTGCAACAGCTAATAGTTCAGGTAATGTTGATCTCTTCGCCAAGATGTCGCTGCTTCTACTCAGCAATCTTAACCTTCTTTTTCTTCTTTGACTTCTCCGGTGTGGTAGCGTTGCTCTCTGCCCCACGAGCATGAGATCCTTCGGAGGCCTTGCCTGGCACATTTGAGTGCCCAGAACTGCTTTCATCCTTTATCTTCTTGTGTTTCGGTGCCGGCTCCGTGCTCCTTGCGCCCAGTGTAAATGCTGATCCTTGGCTGCTGCGATTCTTTGTTGCACTAGTGAAACGAGACACAGTCTTCCTGGAACCTGGAGGTTCACGTATACTTGCATCAATGAAAATCTCAGAGAAACAAAAGGTGGTGGAATCAGGCATTCGAATTCTGCCAAAAGCTAGCTGAATGACATATTACCTGCAGATTTCTTAATGCTAGGAGTAAGGCCGGCAAAACTTGTTTTTTTCTCCAATTCGTCAGGCTCAGGAAAACGAACTAAGGAAACTCGGCGTGAAATCTTCCCAACTGGAGTTTATTTACAGAGTTAGCATACAAAAATCATACGGCATGCATGACAGATGAGGACAGCTAACATGACTACTTGTGTCTTTACCCAAATTTTGAAAAACAATGCCTCAGACATGCGATTAAAATCTTTCAGTTTTGCTAAAACTGGTTGGGCGTCAAAAATGAATATAATTTATGTTCCTATCTCTTAATGTATCTAAGTAAAAATAGACACAGTATATAAATCTACTGCAGGTTACAAACACCAAAGCCACAAGCTAACAGGTAAAAACATTGACGATGGCAAGCTATGCTAATTTTGTCCACGAGCCAATGTACAAAGACGAAAATAACACCAACACACCAAAAAAATTCACAACAACAGAAGCTTTAATGTAAAACAGAATCCATTTATCGGTTGTCAAGCATACTATTAACATACAGCATGCCATTTTGACTCTTTATCTTTATCGGCCACTAAAACAAACCCAAGGGAAAAAAAATGAAGATACACAACATATTTAGCAAAATTATATTTCGAAGAGTGGGGAAAGCATATCTGCAACATATACGATTAAAATAATAATTTGATATTCAGCATACCAGCTTTCATTTCTGATTCTGATGGAAGGAAGACAGTTGCATCTGGCTGCTGAGAAGCAAAGCTAACAAGATCATAGGATTTCCCTGAAAACTTCGTGTGTTAGCTATAGCTGGTTTATTTTTCTCTAATATCTAAAAGGCATTAAAGGCATGCAATAATTGAGTCAAAGAAACTTCAGTATCTTACCTGAGGAACCCTGTAAACTGCCCAAGTTTCCATCATGTAGCTTAAGGGAAAGCTCCTCACCATGAAAATCAGACACGTCTAACTGCATGTAATAACATAGGAAATATTGCATAGGATCTCAATAACACAGCAAATCGACAAACTACAACTGAAATAGAAAAAAAAAGGGACCTGCGTCACCTTATCTTTAGGCCATTGTATTAGCCAAAATTCTTTAGAGTCTGTTGGTGAGAGGTCAATCATGGCTTCCTCTTCAACCTCTTCAAATCCCGTTCTAGGCTCATAGCTACAGTGGTTATAAAAAGAAACATCAAGCGCACAGGAGAGTAACACACCATACAAGGTACACAAAGCGTGGTGTCGAAACAATACAAACTAAAACAAATAGGAGACATGCAGATGCAGCTGCATTGTACCAAGTAAATTTGAAGAGTAAATCCCTTATTTCCCCCAATTCTACAAACTTATCCCTTATTTGTCCCCGTTAGAATCAACTTCCCCTATATACCCAAAATTCAAATTTGTATCCCTTTTATGTCCTTTTTCCGTTAGTGAGATTATCTTTTTGCTCTATGGACAATTTTACCCTAAAATGAAACAAAATAAATAAGAATTATCATTTTTCTTGATTATTAATTAATTAATTAATCAAGAGTTATTTTTTCTGATTTTTTTTGTCTTTAAATCCAGTGATTATGGTCAGGGTATTCTGGTCATTTGAACAAATATGACGCCGTTAAGTCTAACGGAGCTGATGTGGCTAACGGAAAAGGACGTAAAAAGGATTGAGTTTTAAAATATGGGTATATAAGGGATTGAGACTTTGTTAGGGATAAATTCCTAGGATGGGGGGAAAGAAGGGATTTACTCAAATTTGAAAGGAAAATTAAAAAGGAAGGTTCTAAAGATTCCTATAGAACGATAGTTGTCATGATCAAGCTTGGACTTATTTTATTATCTTATTAATGTACTATAAGTAAATGGTACAGTCCATTCAGATAGCAATTACAAGATTGATTAATATAAAGTTTAAACACAGTAGGACTCCTGGAACAACACTTCTAGAAACCAGGACTTGATTCACTCCAGAGAACAATTGCTGATAGCATGAACAATGGAAAGAAAGGGGATTCTAGTATCATACCGCCCCGTTGCAACTTTCTTCACCATCTCAGCGGCAAACGTAAGCTCCTCTTCTCCCTCCCTCAACCCCCAAATTCTTTGAGAAATGAAATGCACCTGATGAAGAAGAAATCTTAATCGAACATGGACCGACAGGTTAGCGCATCAAGAAATTCCATTGCTCAGAACCACTTCTAGGGTTACAGTTCCTAAATTATGAAATATTATAACGAACCACTCAGCCAAACTAGGGATGCTTATACCCCAAACAAAGAAATAGGCCATGTTCATCAGGCCTGGGTGAGAACGAACGAGGGACTGCTCCACGAGAGAGAGGCTTCCGCCGAAAAGTACCTGCTTCGTCTTTCCCGGCGCCGGAACTGAGTCTGGGAGAGGAAACAAACAGAGGAGCAGGAGCCGGCGCGGGGGGAGTGGTTTTGGTTGCGGCGGCGCCGATGGGGGAACGGCAGACGCGAAGGGGCACCGTGGGCCCGTGGCCGCCGCGCGCTCCTGCTTGCTCCTAAGATGCCGGCCTGCGGGCCGATTCCGCTTATCCGGGCCGTCCGCGTCTGCTAGGAGTTCAACAAGGCCCAGCTCACTCACTGACTCAGTGACTCACGAGTCATTGCGCACTCCCAGGCTGCCAAGCGCCCCCCGTCCGCCTCCCGCGACGAGGACCACACGCCGGAGACTGACGCCCCCGCCCGCGTCCCCCGGTGCATCTCTCCCGCTCCCAGCGGCCCGAACTCGCCATGCTGCCGCTGTCCCACCCGGCTTCCCACTCCATCCTCCAACCCCCGCCTCTGCGGCGCGCTCCAGCTTCCGCTCGAGGCCGAGTCCGCCTCCCAAGCCGTTCCCACGCTGGCGCCTGCGACCGGATCCTTGTCCGGGCGCGTCCTCCTAGCACCGCGGCTGAAGAAACCGAAACTGAGGGCGCCTCGACGAGCGGCGGCGCGAGCAGCAGCGTCTTGTCGTTCCTGTGCCCGCTCCTCAGGTTCCTCGGGGTAACTTTCGGCGCATTTCTCCGTCGCCCGACTCCGGGCTTGCTTAGCCTGAGAGTTGCTAAAATTGGTGTGGTTTGTGTGAATTGATGAACTGGGCAGGGGGGTGATCCTTCGCGGGAGCGGAATGATGTGGTCGAGGTAAATCGTTTGGCCTTCGGTTCGCTTGGTGTTTTAAGTGTTTCCTTACATCACCACAAGCACACCATGATAGACTTGTTAGAAACTAGATTCTAGTTCGGAACTGAACTAAATTTGGTGTTGGGGATGGCGAAGGCAGTTGCTGCAGAATGAATTAATTGAATGGAGCATTCGGCCTATGTATTCACTATTGCTGTTATTGCGATTTGCTCACTAGTTTTAATTTGATGTATGGCCTGAGTTATCAACCTCAAATGCTAGTACTTCTATCCATAGAAGTTGGATTATTCCTTTTGCGTTTCCTTGTTGACAATCTTCTGTCTTCGTTACATCTACTGCCAGGTTGCTACATCTTCGCTTTCAAGTTTATCTAGGCTTCCATGGGGATCACGTGTGGCCACTAAGAGTGGAGATATCATGGATTCAGCAACAAGTGCGCCAACTCTGCAATTGTACGAGTTTGGTAAACACAAACCGTTCTGTTGCCTCTGACTTGTAGTTATAGGCATGCCAATCTCAGGTTTGTGTAAAAGCCTACTAACTGTTACCTTTATTGTGTCCTTCCAACAGAGGCATGTCCCTTCTGCAGGAGAGTACGTGAGGCCATGACTGAGCTTGATCTTTCTGCAGAGGTTAGGAAATCTATGCAACCAATGTGCATTTACTTGCATGTAGTTGTGCAGTACTACCTGTTCACTTTTAATTGTCATTCTAGCTTTAGTCATGGGAATTATGGAGAAGTGAAAAGATATGGTGCATAGGAAACATAGGGGGAGAGAGATAGAGATGTAATGGAAAGAGAGGTGTATTGGGAAGTGAGAATGACATCTACTCCCTCCGGTCCTATATTTCTTGACGTTTTGGACAATGACACGATCTCCAAAATGCAACTTTGACTTCTATTTTTTCCATAAGTTTTTATTAAAAGTGGTGTATGTATACTTTTATGAAAGAATTTTTAAAGACAAAACTATTCATATAGTTTTTACATTTTTGAACTTAACCAGTTTAAAGTTATTATAATTTATGTTTCCAATGTTTGACTCAAGACATATCCAAAGCATCAATAATAATGGTCCTGGAGGGAGTATTATGGAACAAATTTTGAATCCTAGAATGACAATTAAAAGTGAATGTAGTTCAGAAGGAAATAATTGCTTGCGCAGGCCATCTGTGTGGCTTGCTGATTCTGTCTTCATTTTATTAGGTATATCCGTGTCCAAAAGGATCGCTGCGGCACAGAGATGTTGTAAAAACAATTGGAGGGAAGGAACAGTATGTCTTCGCCTACTGTGCATTTACTTATAGTTGCAGCAATCCTCTGATTTAATGGAGATTTATATGCCTGGAAATTTATTGATTCTTCTTGTTCGTGGTGAACACTGATGTATCTCTGTCTCCTTATTCACTGAATTGTTGTTTTTCCATACAGGTTTCCGCTGCTTGTTGATGCTAGTACTGGTGTCACAATGTATGAAAGTGGTAGGTTCCCATGAATCTTTTGGTTTGAAGGGAGTCTGGGTGCACTTTTCTTATGCACTCTGAAATCTGCTGCAGTTTCATGGGAGGAGTCTCTTTAACTTTTGGTTATTATCATAAAGAAAGCTTCTTATTAGTTTACAATGAACTGGTTCGTTCTTGGATGGTTTGCTAAAACTTTACTTCCAAACAAGAAATATGGTGTCTAATATGCTCTGTGAATGTGCAGGGGATATTGTGAAGTACCTGTTCAGCCAGTATGGACAAGGAAGGAGCCCTTCGTTTGGAATCCTTGAGAGGTATCCCCCTTTGCTTCTCTTACAATTTCACAATTATCAATCCTAATAGCGGCAATATTCCAGTCTTTGATGTGAAAATGACTTGCCAAAGGGGAAGAATAAAATGTCTGATACTGGCACAGCTAAGACAAATAAAATGCTTCACAAATGGGGCTAGGAAAATTTTCTGAATTATATACATATATACACCTTTCTAAGAAAGCCTTGTCCCTTTGTCTTCAGTACAATTTTCACTGGATGGATGCCGACTCTTCTAAGAGCTGGACGAGGAATGACACTGTGGAACAAAGCTGGTGTAGTACCTGAAGAGAAGTTAGAGCTCTTCTCATATGAGAACAACTCTGTAAGTATAGGTCCTATCCTCACTACTCTCTTGTTACGATTTTCCTGTCTTCTGTCTCATGAGGGAATGTGGACTTTTGGGTCACTTTCTCCCCCACACTGATTTTTAGTATGCGAGGATTGTCCGTGAAGCTCTCTGTGAATTGGAGCTTCCTTATGTTCTCCAGAACGTGGGGGAAGGTTCTGCAAAGATGGATTTACTTATAAAGAAATCAGGCTCTAAACAGGTAATAGAAACTGCATTTTGAAGAATCTATCTGAATCTTGGACACATACATTACCTATGTACCTGTCCCATATTTGTAGTGCTTCATGTTCCTTGTGGCACATAGGCTAACGCTAATGCCTTCCTTTCAAGTTAAAATCTGACACTCCAAATCACCTTGGTTTTTGCAGGTACCGTATCTGATCGACCCTAACACTGGATTCCAGTCTTCAGACTATAAGAAGATACTATCCTACTTGTTCCAGCAATACTCGATCAGTAGCTAGTTCCTGTCTCGATCTCTGAACCTCAGTTACACGCAGTTTAAGTGGTCTGGTCTCCAGTAGACCTGTAGAGGGCAAATATCTGTATATTCACCCTTGTGTGATACGACTAGCTCTCAGAACTGAAATGACAGTGGCTTATTGTTCTTGCTAGGCAAGAATTTGGGTGCCATCTGTACGGCTTCTTTCATGCAAAATAGCGTGCGATAAATAAGAGCTCATTTTTTGTCGAAAGGTGCAAGTTGCCATCACTTGGCCCATTCGCGTCTACGCCAGTCATCCCCTCTGAGGCTCTGATCTGAACAGGCCGAAACCAACACCTCCAGAGACCACCCCCGCGCACCCTCTAGCTCGTCCTCTCCAATCGCGCTCCATGGGACAGTTTCATCATCACCATGAGACACTCACGGTACGTCTCTCTCTCTCTCTAGCTGTCGCTCGCGGTGAGCGCATCTGTAAAGAAGAGGTGCACGAACGCCGATCCCAATGTGTCGGTCGCGATCGACCTGCCTGCCCAGGCCGCCTTATCAACAGTGACCGGAGACTGTCGGCAGACCGTGGACATAGCATGCAGTTTGCAGTAGAACTAGCCATCCAAACAGTGCCGTCTATCATCTCTGAGTAAGCACGTACAGGAACGACGGCAACGATCGAGCCCTTACCAGTGCACTGCTGACCACGGAATCATTGGGTTATTGGAATCCTGGGGCCTGATCGCCAACTAAAGAAAGACACGCGTCTAGGACTACTACAGTTACTACTAGTAGCGTAGTAGTACAAGCTCGTACAGCACTACAACATTGGTCTCCCACTCGTAGGTCGATGACGGACGCGACGCGGGCGATGCGCTCTCTCACTCGTGCGCCCTCCGCGCTCTCTTTTGAGTTCGACCCTCGCGCCGGGCCGGCGGGGTCCGGCGTACGTCTGTCACGTCCCAATAACCCAACAACGCATGATAATTGAGCGTGCGGCGCGGGGTCAAGGGTGATTAACGACGAACAGCCCACGCGCAACCCCACGAACCCGCCACCTGACGCCCACCTTCGCTCCGATCCCCCCGTGCGCTGGCCGCGTACGAACTTAATCCGCCAGCAGATCGCCCTGCTGGGATCCGTGGCGGGCCTGGCGGCTCCCTCCCGCGCGCCGGCCGCACGCTTGAACCCCCTCCTCCGCGGACACCAAGTGGAAGCGGCGCCGCGCGTGGCCAACCCTTCTGAGTCCTGCCTGGCGTAGGATGTCCGTCCCTCAGTCCCTGGCCCGCCGGCGGCCGCGCGCACCGGTGGTGCATGCATTTGCATGCATGCGCGGCGCGTGCGGCGACACCTGACGCGCCAGATCCGGCCGCGAGGTCTTGGTCTCTCCACGTACGGCTGACCGACGGAAAGCGCGCGGCGGTGGGGGGCCGGGAGCGACGTGGTCGCCGCTCCGGCCACAAGCAGAGCCCTTGGTGCCGCCTCCGCCGCGTGTGGCGGGCTCTCTCTCTCTCTCTCTCTCTCTCTCTCTCTCTCTCTCTCTCTCTCTCTCTCTCTCTCCCCCGGCCGACATGCCTCGATCCATCGCCGGCTTTGTACATGCTCGGACTGTACGTGCACGTTCCAGCGCACTGCAGCCTCGCTTTGCGGACAAAGCTGAGATCGTGCGACGCATGCATGCATGCTGGATGATTACAGGGTCGTATGGCACCACGGCGAAACGCCACATGAGATCATTGGTAAAGGGTTCGTGGTCGTAGCGACGGCTGGCGCAATCATTACCGGATCTGGCCCTGTACTGTACGGCTGTACGTACCAGTACTCTGCGAGAGGAGGGATGGACAATGTCGCGACGACAGCCACGCGTGGGAGTCCATCGTCGCCATCGCGTATTCGCCAGTCGCGGCCTGATCCTCAACACTGTGCCGCTGTTGACCTACTACTGTACTATACTGCCCGCGCTTGACTGCTCAGATATTTTTCAAGGCGTGATTGGTTCGTCGTTAGACTTCGCCATGCGGAAGATTTCTGTTGAATTTTAGAGATTGTTTGGTTTGGTGGTTAATTTTGCTATATCTAACCTTAGTCACATGTGGTTTTGCTATTAAAAATATGACTACCAAATTGAGAGTATAACATACAGGACAGAGTGCTAAATAAGTGTTCGTTGCCACAATTGTGCAGCGAACCAAGCAACCACGGGCGAAGCCAGAGCCGTGAGGCGTCGGTGTCATCATCAATATTTAATGAGGTCATTAGCATTGTAAACAGTGATTGTACGGTAATTTACAAAGGATTTACGAAAAATTACCGATGTCAGTTCACACCGACGTCGCCTCTGTAAGGACCTGTTTTATAATCTGTGATATGACTAACCTTAAATCTGGCCGAGTTGACACCCACCAAACAGTCCCTAACACAACTAGTGTGGCATCAAATTTCTTCACCACATTCTGCGGCAGCCTTTTCGGTCACTACGGGTACATTACGCTGCTCGCTCACCTTGCTCTACCCCCATGCTGAGCTTCATATATCTGCGTCGGTCTCTAGGCATCATGCACGCAGCATGATTGGGAGGGTACTCTGGCCCGGTACGGCCCAGCGACCTTCCGTACGCGCGCCTGCATCCGGACACGCGGCGTCCTTCTCGCGGTGGGACTCACACGGATACACGCCCCCTTCTTCCCCGATTTGGACCTCCCCCCGTCGACCGATCCATCTTCAAAGATCTCTCACTCAGATCACCATAATGCAATGGCGTACTTGCTCCATGATATGCTAGCTAAGCCAGCCTTTATTATGTGCTCGATCTGCTGCAGGCCGCGCTCGCTCCAACCGTACGCTCGTGTGCCGCAATCAGTGCGGGCGCGGTTTCAGAAACTGATCTGAGATCTCGCTGTTCATCGATCGCCCTGCTGCATGGGTGCCCTCTCCTTCTCGCGCCCCATGCGTCGTCGCTGGCTCTGGGCGCTCTCAGGAGTTAGGAACAGTGCTCCAGCTCCAGGCTGTTACTAGAACAGAGCCCATGCCGACATGGACCCAGCCAGCGACCTCGTTTTGAAAAAGCACACAGTTTGGAGGTGATGTAAATTGTAAAGATTAGCGAAGCATATATTGTTTTTATATATAATCACACACTTGCAAAAGATTGATTTAGAGAAGAACTGGTTGCATGCAAGACCGAAGTGGTTGCAAGTGCAAATTGATGACATGCTAGTGGTCTACGTACTTATAGTTAGCGAAAACGGTCGAAAAAAATAAACTAAAAATAGACAGAATCAAATTAGAATCAAATTAAAATTTTATTTATTTTTAATTAAAATTTAGCAAGCGTCGAAATAATTTATAAAAAAATCAACAAACCGAGCCTTTTTATCACCCCTCAACTATAGTACTTCCTCTGTTCACTTTTACTTGTCATTCTACCTGTAAGCACAAAAATTAAAGATGATAAAAAAGTTGAAATGTTTTGAAAATGAGAAAGAGAGATAGAGATAAAAGTATATTGAAAATAAAATAAAGTGTATTAATAAGTGAAAATGACTAACTGGAGACGGAGGGAGTACTACTCGAAAGCGCTTAACTTTACGTGGTCTATGCTATTCTCTTGGAACAGTAGTATATGGGCTCACTCACTCAGATCGAAATAGAGCGCACGAACTCAACATCATGAAGGATCCAAATAGTCTGCAGTTACCGCAGGGGAGTAACTGCTACAGTGCGAAATTCGATACTGTTCATTTGAAAACACTGTTTACCTCGGAATACTGTTCTCTGATATCACTGTAGCAACCGATCGTAGCCGTTGATTTCAGATCAAACGGTTCAAGCCGTATTCAAATTCTGCTGCTACAGTACTCCTATGCAGTTCGAACGCTAACAGAGAGGATATGGTTCCATCCATGAAGCGTCCACAGCAACTGCACGCGCACAGTGTCGCCAGGACTGAGCATTATTGCGCCAATCATGGATCAAATGATGAGCTTAACATAGTAGCTGGCCACATCAAGTGACCTGTGGCGACCCATCATCATCCGTTCGGCACGTACGCCTATATAAGGGCACGGCCATCGATCGCTGAATTATATCGCATCAGCGATTCAGCATCGATCGCGTTCAGTGCACTCGCTCCTTAAGTACTCATCACTCAGAGTTGTTTCGATGGACCACATGGCGGCCACGGACCTGCTGCTGCTGCCTGCGACGTCGACGATCGCCGGCAGCGGCGGCGGCGGCGGCTCGGGTCAGCAGCAGTACAGGGGCGTGAGGAAGCGGAAGTGGGGCAAGTGGGTCTCGGAGATTCGGCAGCCTGGCACCAAGACGCGCATCTGGCTCGGCAGCTTCGAGTCGGCCGAGATGGCCGCGGTGGCGCACGACGTGGCCGCGCTGCGGCTGCGCGGCCGCGACGCGCAGCTCAACTTCCCCGGGTCCGTCGG
>BCLH01003542.1:13167-25549 GCA_001602315.1 Zoysia pacifica
GGCGGAGGCGCGGTGCCACGAGGCGCTCTACGAATTCGGCGGACTACAGGCCGTGCCGGGCCGCGCGGGCGAGCTGGCCGGGAGCGACGAGGAGTTCGACCTGGACCTGGGCTCGCCCCGGCTGTGGGCCGAAATGGCGGAGGCCATGCTACTCGACCCGCCGAGGTGGGACACGGGTGTCAGCGACGCGGAGGTAGCGCAGTGCTGGTCGCACGGCTCCTTGTGGGACGCTTGCTAACCGCTGGTTGGGTTGGCATTGGCATTATTGGTTTGGCTCCAAGTTTGCAATTGCATGACCAATAATGCTGTTATAACCGCACACAAGTCACGATCAGTTTGGTGTGTGTCAGTGAGGCCCAATTTCTTACATAGCAATTTTTTTTCTTTTATTTGGTTTGCTGTATCGATTTGTGTTAGCTATATAATAATATAAGACTAAATTTTATAAAACTACAGATACTCTATCAATATTATCACAAAACTACAAGTTTAAACCATTATTTTAAAAAGCTACAGATTTTGTATCTAATTTATCACAAACTACAGATTTTGAATCTAATTTATCACAAAACTACAGATTTTGTATTTAATTTATCACAAAGCTACAGATTCTATGTATATATTTCTGAAATTACTGTAGCAAATATGTAGATTTCTGAAACTATCGTTTAAATCTGTAGTTTTATGATAATATAGGTAAAGTACCTGTAATTTGTAAAATTTACTCATAATATAATAAAAGCACTACTGATACAACGGTTTTAGCTTCTATATCTAACAAGTGTCGTAGGATTAATTAGGATAATTCAAATTTCCATGCTACAAAATTTAAAGATACTAACATGTATGTCCAATAAAAACTAAAAATGCTAAGATTCAGCGTTTGAAAGCAATATAAACTCATTTGCCAGTTATATAATACTATAACATTGTAATTTAATTATTGTGGGTTGTGACCATGCATATAACCACTCTTTTTCAATGCCAGAACATTGAGAAGGGCAAATGAAAAGGACAAATAACGACAACATGACCAATTAGACTAGAATGAGAAAACTATGGGGTGTATTCGATTCTTAATTCTGTGGTGGCGGCTGCAAGTTACTACAGTAAAATTGTTATTGTTCTTTGCAGTTGCAGCACAACCTACTGAATATGCCCATATTTGATAGAATGACACCGCAATACAATGAGCAAATCATAGTTTACAAAACGATATCACTATCAAAAGCGAAGCTATGGAGGATAGAAGTAACCGGAAGATCTCTAAGCACAAGAGTGAAACTAGGTAGTTTGAAGGGGGAAAAAAAAAAGAAACATGGGCGCACGCAGTAAGGAAGAGGGCAATACATCATCAGCGAAGGTATGGACTGAGGTTACGGCAGGGAGCACTGGATCCATCTCTCTAATCTCTGCTCGAGATGCTATTACTGTGCTCCACATCTGTGTTTCGCATTGCATTATTTTTGATAATTTCCTTTCAGCTTTCATTTACCCTAAAATTAATTTCAATGGTGAGTGTCTAAGATGTGGAGTTAAGATTTCAATGCATCTACAAATCCATCTTCTAACAATAATATGGGTGCTCCCACCTGAAAAGCAGTCCCACAAAAACAGATGATATAATAAATTTCTAATAAATATATCTAATGTCTCTCCCAGGAATATGATCCCATCTTTCCCATCCCACTCCCTCCGGTTCCAGCTGGAAATACGAAATTGATATTTTTTGAGAATAATACGAAATTGAATTGTTCGGGCGACCTCCTCTCGCTTTCGTGGCGGTACCAGGACAAATGTAGAAGGACGGGGATTCTAAAAAAAAAAAATGTAGAAGGACGGGGTCGGCCCGTCCGTTTCTGCTCCTCCCCGTCCTCTTCTTTCTGCCGCCCACCCCTTTCAGCCCCTTATCTCTCTCGTGGCCTTCCGTTCGTGGAGGCGACAACATCGGCGAGTCGGCGACACCCTTCGCCACGTCTTCGCTGGGATCGCCGGCGACGAGCACCAACCAGGTATGCCCGCCCCTTCTCGTCCCTTTTTTTTTCACTGCGGAACGAAGCACCCCCTAACCTCCAAGAAGCAACTCGTTCTCGATCTGTTCCAATTGCGTGAATTTACATGCATTTACCTAGTAACTTCTATTTTCTATCGAAAATCGTGGGGGTGTACATGGCCGATTCTGGTTCCGCCCCTGCATTATCTTTTGCCTGGTCGTCTACTGTTGCATTCCGTACATATGTGATTTGGTAACGGACGACGATCGCCTAATCATAGCAAAAGGGTAGGTTGGTAGGGATAAAATTCCGTTTGTAAATGTCAAGAGAAAAAAATCTTTGACATGTTCTCTAGAGTTGTACAGGTCAAGAGAGAAATTTTGACACGTTCTCTTGAGCGAGAGGAGAATTATTTCGATTCAAAGGAAAATCGGGCAAGTCTAATGCTGACCGCGTCCAATGTTTGGTGAATAGGATCATTTGAAATAAAGTAAATTTTATAAAGCCTCAGATTTTATTGTCCTTGTTTCACAAAATCCTATATATTTTGGTCTATGTTACTTAACCACACATTTTATGGTCATATTGTTTCATAAAACCTTATATGTTTTAAAAAATAGTTATAAATATGAGCTGTAAATTCTAACTTCATGTGTGCATGATGTATAGATTTTGATTACTTCAAATAAATGAAATCATTAAGTGAGATGCAAGCACAGAATCTCTCAATATGAAAGTTTAACATTCACATTATTTTGTCAAAGATGAGGTTTTGTGAAATATTATGACCATAAAATCTGTGGTTAAATGACACAGATAAAAAATATAAGGTTTTGCGGAACAATATCCATAAAACCTAGGGCTTTATAAAATTTACTCTTTGAAATATGCGCACAGAATAGATTAGAAGCTTCAGTTATTTACTATTATTACCAATTGAAGTCTACCATTTTCAAGTGCGGTCTGCTATCTGTTGTAAATACATAACTGGATTGTTGGCACCTGACTTTTCTTATCTTCCCTCTTTTGACAAATTCTCATTCTCCCCTGATGTTGCAGGTTCCCCTATCATAGTGTATCGTTTGGTTTGTGGGATGTGAGGACAGACAGAGACGCTGCTGATGGTAAAAGTGAGAATGCGTGGAAGTCTGGAGTCCTGGTGCTTTATGTAATGCACTTGATCACATTTTTCACCAATATCATTGGTTTGGTGACCATTGCTCTCATCTCCATTGTCTCTGTCTTGGGCCTGGTCTGCCTCTGCCGCTCCTTATATTTCCAGCTGTGGATCAAACGAAGAGGATATCAACGGCTTTGCTACTTTAACGGGCCGTGGCTGACTCGCATAACACTGATCTTGGTTGCATTCTGGTGGGGTATTGGAGAGGTAATCCGGCTCACTTTTGTGAATGGAGAGGGTAGACTCATTTCTGATCGAGCATGGCAAGCAAATGTGTGCAAATTCTACATCATCTCAAATTTGGGGTTTGCAGAACCAGGATTGTTCCTTTTGCTCGCTTTCCTTCTTAGCGCAGCTTTGCAGAAGCAAGAGCTCGGTACCTTGAACCGGAAATGGAACCGGGAAACCATCCGTGCAGCGTTCATTCTATGTGCTCCTTCTCTTGTCTGGGAGGCTTGTGTTGCTTTTGTCATTTCTTCAAATGATGGTCGGACATCAAAGTTTGCAAAGTACTGGTATTCTGCATCTGCAATCCACAATGGCGACGTGACATGCACATACCCATTGTTAAGCAGCATATTTCTTGGGGTATTTTATATAGTCTTGACCATCTATGTCATGTTTGTCGGGGGTCAGATGCTGTCTCTGGTAATCAACAAGGGGCTCCGAAGGAGGATATATATGCTGATTTTTGCCACTATGATACTACCTCCCCGAGCTTTACTTCTTGGATTCTCGGTTCTTCCTTGGCCTGGTGAAGTGATCCATGAGTCCCTTGTGTTTATCTCATTTCTTGTGTTGATGCTTGCTGCCATGGTTGGTCTTGTTATTCTGGTGTACTTCCCAGTTGCTGATACCTTCGCCGTAGGTGATCAAGAGCATATAGAGATGCAAGCAAGTCATGCTATTATATTATGATAGCCTTACCCTCTGACTTAATGTCAGCCTTTTGTTCTACTTCTAGGACGAAGCGAGGGTGATTCCCATATTGCTTTCACTGACCTGCAACTGCTGCTGCTATTGTTTTCCTCTTGGAATTTTGTAAAGATACTATAGATTAAAGGTAGGGATTAAATTCATATATTTATTTCCCCCTCATCTAACACGTGCGATGAGAAATCCTGTAAAGTAGTTTGGTAGACACTGAATACATGATGATTATTTTTCCTATTACTTTATGTACATTATTGTGTGTTCAGCCTCCATTATATACTTCAGTAACTTTTATTTGAAGTTCTAACAGCACCCATTAGAGAGAACTGATTTCAGCAGGACTAGTGCTATCGATTGCTAGGCACTTCATTTGGTAGCTGAAATCTGCTAAATTTAACCATTTGACCTACTAAGTGCTGAGCGCTCTAGCTATATATCCAATCACACAAGCTTGCTGGATAATATGCTATGCTCGCTCAGTAGGTTCTACAGGAATTAGGAGCAGATTATTCATTTTGGGCTGTCTGAGATTTGAGTTTTCATTTATGTTTATGAAGTGATATGCATTGTGACAACAGTAGGGCTTCATGGCCATTACTAGCTTTTAGATTCAAACATTAAAGCCTCCTTTATGACGTATAGAACTTTCATATGGAAAATATGGGATTTAGAAATTTTCTTACAATGCAAAGGGGTCCTAAAAATTTCTCTGTGTGCTGCATCACCCTCTCAAATTGGGATCGCCTGTGTTCATTTGGATATACCAGTCATAAATTATCGCCAAGAGCACCTTGCCTCGATAACATAGCTCCATGAAAAGCATTATAATACACACATTTATTCATAACCATATAAAAAACCTGGCACAGAAAGCACCCGCAGGTTGCAAACATGTCATTAAACCATAACACCCTGAGCCATACAATGCGGTAGTTGCAGCCAAATGATGAGACCAATGCGCTCATATCCAGGGATTGTTTTGAACCTTTCTCGCGCAACTTCTCTCTTCCACTTACAATAGGTCATCGACTTCCTAATGCTGTCAATACTGGAACTGTTTCTTGTACATTCTGTCTAGTGACCCCATTTTTTAATGAGACCAGGTATCTGAGAAAAAAAACATGGTACCAAGCACTAGGGTTATGAGGAAAAGAAGAAATAAAAAGGAGATCAACTGTACATATAGCAAATAAAGGTAAAATACTGGGTAGCTAACCTCGACACCATTAGGTCCTATTTTGTTGCGAGATATGAAATTCAGTATGTGCGATGCAAACTCATCAGGTACATCTTCCTGAAACAAAGTTTTTGTTGTTAAAATTGGTAAAATTTGTAAAGCACTGATTAAAAGCATTGCTAATAATAATATCACAAAGATACAAACAACCGACAAACTATAACAGAATATACTAAAAGAATCCAACAAATGAACCTCTGTTTGCTGCTAATACATGCACACGTCCAAACTGGTCCTACTCCTACAGCATCTAGACAGTAGGATCATCACAAGCTCTAGGCGAGAAAACAGCACATCATATACTGAAATGCATGTAGAGGCAAAGGAATGATTGAAATGATCCGTTGCGAGATTTAGCATATTAAGACTGAACCTGTATGGCATGTCCAGTATGACGAACCACAATCATTTGAAACTTTCCTTGCATTTGACCAATTGTTAAAGGTCTGCAAAATGTATACACAAATATGTTACACAAGGTCCACTGTAATAGATCACTGAGTGATAGAAGGTACTTCACATTTCCAAACATTATTGATTGTGAATGTGAAGGCAACAAGATAGCAAGTTCCTCGAACAAACAATTTTATAATACATTGTCTATAGTGAAAGAAGCATGTTGATTACAGATTTGCACCAGTGTTTGTCATTCAAAAGCCTTAGTGACAAAGGTTTGCAAGAAATTCATTATTTTTCAGCCTTAATCACTAGTACAAATTATTCTAGACCAACATCTGATAAACCATGGTTTTGCGAACCCAAGTAGATACTACATTCTGGATTCCTAGTGCCAGTGGCACGAAAAATAAAATAGAATAACATTGATTATGGACAACAAGATAGAGATTCTCAGACTCGGACATAACAAACCTGTCTAATCTATCAGTTCCAGCTAGTAATAGGATCTTTTGAACTGGACAAGACAAAAACTTGTCAGAAAGACCTTCATACCTAAAAGAGACATTTGATTTTAGTATCAAACAAATGCAGAAGAGATTTTGGTAGGAAAGGCATTTGAATGCTGAAATCATTTTAGGGGGAAAAAAGACAACCGAGAAAAAACTGTAGTAAATATTAGAGTAAAGCATACCAGCCTTTCCAATACTTTTCTGTTTCCTCGAGAGGAGTGCGATATGTATAGCTGAAAGAAAGTACAAGAGGACACTAGTTTAGCAAATGATACAATATTATGTACGCAGATAGTGACCAACACGTAGATTTTTATAGTGCATCCAGCTAGAAGCCTACAACAGTGCCAAGATCATCCAATATGCAAGCAATTGCTTACCATCCCTGTGATTCATTATATTTCAAGGTGGATGGAATGGACACACGAGCAGACTCAATGTTTCTTAACGGCCCACCTTTGACACTCCATTCAATCTGCATTACTTCCAATTGATTAAACAAGAAATAAGATTGAGGGTAACTTAAACAAGGTTTCGTGCTGCCTTAACAAGCACATATAAATGACATGGTTTATAAGCATCCACTCATTTAAAATGGAAACTGGTGCATAGAAATAGTTTGATTTTTATTTTATATTGTTGCACTTTTGTTCCGTGTTGTGTTCAACACCCAATGAGTATGCTGGTAACTTATTTTGCCTTTGGAAGATAAACAAAGGATTTGAATTTTAAAAACTGAGGGCAATGAACATGTTTAAAGCTGATTTGAGGCAGCCACAAACAATGTTGGACCAAATCAACATACTGCTTTTTCAATGCTAGGAAAGTGCTGTGCTCGATTTGCTAAGATTTTCTGCATATGAACCAGCGAAGCCATTGCTGTTCCCTGTTTAAAAAAGTAGGTGCCCATAATCAGCAATGACCAAGATAGTACCATGTAATGTAGGCTGCTACACAAGGTAAAACTCTTTACTAACCTCAACTACATCAATGACAACAAGCCCATGAAGATTACAGATTTCTTTTCTTGCAGCCAAATGTACAGCCACCGAACCACCCATGCTTAAAAAAAAGAAATTCGATTGTTCCATAGTTAAAAAAAAAGTTCCATAAAACTACTCTAAATGAACAAATCTAAAGGGAAAAGAGGGAACCCTATAAAGCAGACAGGTAATGAAATATATAAACGTAAAAAAACTACTCTGAGCCCAGTTTTTTATTACTTTTATAATACAATTTTCTTTCACAGCAGGGGCTTCCCTTGTTGTATGTTCCTCAATATATATATATATGAAGCTCAAGCTGGAGGAGTCTAAGAGCATGATGTATCATCGGTTATTTTAACATCCAAACCATGAAAATTTATTTCAGGGTTTACGTGGGTAACGCTCTCCTCAGCAAACATTTCCCTAAGGATATTTATGTTAATACTGAACTAGGGTCTTTATTGAATCAGTCTTTATAGACAATTTCTGATAAGGGGCATACTAAATAAAAAACAAAAGAAGGAAAGAAATGAAATGTGTGATTCTAGCTCACCTATGCCCGACGAGTATAATTGCTGGTGGTGAATCTCCATACATTGTACGTATAACAGCTATGACATCATTGGTAAGAGTCTGCAGTTGCAAACTATAACATTTTAAAAGACTGTCGTGCATGCAACAGACAAGGTCTTAAAACAACACTTAAACATATGAGAAGTGTAACAATTGATACATTTGTAAGTTTAAGCATGTGACCATGAATTAAATGACTAAACATTTGAAATCAAGAAGAACATACTTCAATGGACAAATCCAAATCATTGCTTGTGGTAGATTTTCCATGTCCCCGAAGATCCATGGCAACAACACGAGCCTTGTCCTTTATCCGACTTGCTGCTAGAGCAAATGAAAGCCTAAGACAGATCAATCAATAACCACAACAATGTAAGTACATCTTTGTTTATTATAAGAAAAGTTGCTATGGCAACATTTCATGAGCATGCAACTGTAAAATTGGAAATATTTTCTTAGTAAACTTCTCCCCACCAAAAATAAAATCAAGATCAGCTGTAAAAATAGTCCTGGGGAAAATAAAGGACAACTGTAAACAATAGGTGTTTATCCTTCTTTCAGTTTATAATTGCTAACCAAACGGGAAAGCAAAAAAAACATGTTATAACTCTGCAATATAAGATGACTTGAGATAGAAATTCCCCAAAGTGAACAGCCGCCTATGTCGCACAGCACGATCACATTGCACTAGATTATTGGAGCGTAGTCCTCTAGCACTAATTCTTGGCTCCCTACTAATTTGAATGTAACAGCAATCATTTGCCGATAAAATTGTTTTATGCCCCATGCTCACTAGTCATGATTACCGATACCATCCAGAACCAGTAGTTTCACAGATTATCATCAAGTGGTAATGGAGTCCAACCAATATTGAGCAAACATTCTACGCATTTCCAAGTAAATGGCATGTAAGTGATGAGTTCCTAGATAAGCCGTGGACAGACGTACCCGGAGTAGCCACCTCCGTGCAGGCAGAACACGACGGGCCCCCCTGATCCGGTCGTGTACACATTGAAAACCTAAACAAAAATCAGAAGCGGATCGGCAGTTAGATCGCATCACGGCAGGGGCAGAGAGCAGAAACACCCTGAAAATTCATTTTATCTGTTTGCTGAACGCACATCATCAGTTCCGGGGACGGCGACGCCGCGCTCCTCGTCGAAGTAGGCGGACCAGTCCAGCGGCGCGTACTTCTGGAGCGACTGGCTGCAGCGGATGCACGGGGTTAGCGCATCGGGGCCAGAAGGAGGCTCAGCAAGGAGTAGGGGGGAGGGGCGAGAGGAGACGGGTCGCTTACTGCGTCGCGGGGCGAGGCGGCACGGCGGCGGCGGAGAAGGCGGAGGAGGGGTCCTCATCGGAGGGCTCCTTTTCCTCATCTTCCTCTTGTAGGGCGGAGAGCGGCGTGGAGTCCATGGACTCCGCCTGCGGGTTGCGCTGGCGGTCTGGCGGAGATGCCGGTGGTGGCGTGGCGTGGTGCTCACAAGGGCGGGCAGGGGAATACGGCGGCAAGGAGGGTGACGGGCGGAGGCAGAACAGAACGAAATGGAGGGGAGAACACGCCAGCGAAGGCGTTTCCTCCAGAGCGGACGCGGAGTACGGTGAATGTCCGCTTCTGAGGTAAGCTGCCGTGGTTGGCAAGCGCTGGGACCTTGACAGATGGACATGGTGGAATTGTGGAAGGCTTCGGGCAATGGCCCGCGCCAATCAGCAGCCTTGAACCGCCGCCGTCGGACCGGCGGAACCAGGTGGCACGGCGGCGTCGCTCGGACGCCGGGATCGCCGCGGCGTCAAGGCACCTTGCGAATGGTCGTCGTGGCAACTGAATTCAAGCTACGTGCCGGCAACAAGGGCACAAGGCTGAACGCCTTGACGGGGATCGATTTACTGTCCTGTTCCGTGCGTCGTTTCTCTAGAGTCGGATGTCCCAGCGGAGACTTCTCAGTCACTTTACACGAGCACAAGACGCTCGATGAACAAAGCTTGGAGATAACCTGTGATCAAGCTTGGACCGCTTGGTGGACGTCCATGCTTTTTTTATGAGCATTCATTTCTGGTCTCTCTGCAGATTATAATCCTTTATATTTTAAAATTTGATCATTCATTTTATTTTTTAAAAAATAATTCAAATGTGTAAATTTTCAAGTACCATTAATAATAAAGCATGTAAGACAAATGATAAATATAATGTTAAAACTAATAATATTTTAAAACCGGAGATAATAGATCAATAGTCATGAATTGCAATCTTTTGCTCTTCGTTCTTCGATTGTTGTCGGGATTGATTTCTTATATCATGTTTTACTAACTATTTTATTCAAAAAGTATGATAAACATTATATATTTTATTATTTTTACTTTACCATTAATGTTATTCGAAATATGACTTGTAATTACATATTTAAACTAATCTTTTAAATAAAATAAATAATCGAATATGATGTTAAAGGTCAATGACGAAAACAATTTAAGAACGAAGAAGGTCATTCCTTTTTTTCACTTTGATTCTCTTTTGCCTTGTGTTCTTAGACTCTCTTTTAGATAGACCATCGGAAGGACTATATCCAGATCTCCTGCATTAACCAGCACAGCCTAGTTTGAGCATCACACTGTAGCTACAAGTAGCGCCTTTAGGTGATCCCCAAGCAACCTCCACGGCTCCACCGGATCACAGCCTACCGAACTCACGACCTCCGAGGCACCATCCTGATTAAGTAGAGCACGGAAACGAGAGAAGGTCGCGGCGTACGAGACCAGCCGTCAAATGCAGTTTACTCTCGCGGCATCGTTCTTCGAGAAATTCCCGGTCAGTTTACAGCACAAACAGAACTCGATCACTTGCAACATGATTAGCACCAGAGCAGCACTCCAGACACTAACACTGGAGTAATCCATCATACATAACCATCAGGGTCCAATTCTTGGATCATGGTACCAGTAACCCATATCGCTCTTCTGACTTGCGCGGTTTTCAGGGCAAGGTCGATCTCGAGATGAGATGATATAAACAAATCCCCCACATGGAATTTGTGAGGCCGTAGTAGCGCTACCTCGTTCGCGTGCAGCGAGTTCGCGCCTTCGCGGCGTAAAGTATAAATCAGCGTGCATGGCGGGACGCTGCTGTGGCAGGAGTAGAGAACGCAGCGATGGCTCGTGCGAGATCGAGGACGATGCCGTTGTTGCCGGCATCATCGCAGGCGTTTCTCGTGGTTTTCGCTGTTGCCGCACTCCTCTCCTGCTCCAGCCATGTCGCTGCCGCCGGCGGGCGCCACGACTACGGGGACGCGCTGGCTAAGGCGATACTCTTCTTCCAGGGGCAGAGGTCCGGGCGGCTGCCGCCGGACCAGGCCGTCAAGTGGAGGTCGCACTCCGGCCTCTCCGACTGCTCGGCCGCAGGCGTATATACGTTAAACCATGCGCTGTCATCTGTTTCTTACTGTAGTAGAGTGTTGATGTAACACGTGCCTGACCGCGGTCAGCACGTTGACATGGTGCTTTGTTGACTTGCCCTGACTCGGGGATGAACGTACGTCGCATGGCAGGTCGACCTCACCGGCGGGTACTACGACGGCGGCGACAACGTGAAGTTCGGCTTCCCGATGGCGTTCACGACGACCATGCTGTCTTGGAGCGTCCTGGAGCACGGCGGGCGGATGAAGGAGCGCGTGCGCGACGCGCGCGCCGCCGTGCGGTGGGGCGCGGACTACCTCCTCAAGGCGGCGACGCGGACGCCGGGGAAGCTCTACGTCGGCGTGGGCGACGCCGACGCGGACCACCGGTGCTGGGAGCGGCCGGAGGACATGGACACGCCGCGGACCGTGTACGCGGTGTCCGCGTCCGCGCCCGGGTCCGACGTCGCTGGCGAGACCGCGGCCGCGCTCGCCGCGGCGTCCATGGTGTTCAGGGCCGTCGACCCGCCCTACGCCCGGAGGCTGCTCGCCGCGGCGCGGGACGTGATGGGGCTCGCCGTGCGGTACCAGGGGAAGTACAGCGACCACGTCGGTGGAAACGTCGGCGCCTACTACGCCTCCTACTCGGGTTACAAGGATGAGCTGCTGTGGGGGTCCGCGTGGCTGCTCTGGGCGACCAAGAACACCTCGTACCTCAACTACCTCTACTCTCTGGGCGCCAAGGACGGCGTCGACATGTTCAGCTGGGACAACAAGCTCGCCGGCGCGCGCGTCCTCCTGTCACGGGTACGTAACACGAACAGATCTCACAAGTTTCACGAAGCACATCGATTTTTCTGTGCAACTTGTTCATGCGCGTCACATACGAACACAGAGGACTCTGGTGAACGGGGACAAGCGGTTCGACCCGTTCCGGCAGCAAGCGGAGGACTTCATCTGCCGGATCCTCCCGAACTCGCCGTCCTCCACGACGCAGTACACGCCGGGCGGGCTGATGCACAAGTCGGGCTACGGCAACCTGCAGTACGTCGCCTCGGCGAGCTTCCTGCTTACCACCTACGCCAAGTACATGGCCACCGCCAAGCACGCCTTCAGCTGCCAGGGCAGCCTCCGCGTCACGCCCAAGTCCCTCCGGACGCTCAGCAAGAAGCAGGTGGACTACAT
>BCLH01003543.1:0-21969 GCA_001602315.1 Zoysia pacifica
AAAAAAAATAGAAAATAAGAAAAGGGTCTGGCTTGGTGCAGCCACATCAGATTTGGGTCGACGAAAATCTATTGTAATAGCGTACTTTGGTTAATAGTCACGAATCACGATCGATCCAAAGAAGCCTGACAGACCCCAAATGGGTCACTCAACAAGTGCACTTGTGTCGACGATGATTCAACATTAATCTTTAAAAAACTCAATGGATTTGAAAAATACAATAATACCTCCAATGAAACACGCCTCGCAACTGAAACGATCTACTGTAGATAAGAAATATTTCTAATGATTTGCACCTAAACTTCTGAATTTGGTTGTGCTGCCTTGACCTGTCACTGGATGAATCTTGGGACTCGCATGCCAAATCCACGCCTCATTTTCTCAACACTGCACAATTGAAAGAACAAGCATATACACTTTAGTTAGCAGGGCCTGTGGGGTTTACAACTCAAGGATGCAGAGTAACTGCACATGTAAGAAAGGGATGCAGAGTAATTGCACATGTAAAAAACGGGATTTAGGGCAACTAGAAGCAAACCGATGGTATGAACTATCTTGACAAAACCAATTTATGTACCCCATGATATAATGACAAATCACAAAAGGAATTCCAAAAGTCTGCCTACTGGCAGTTGCAAAAATCTGCTCTGGCTTTCTTTCTCAAGTTGCTGATCCTCTGCTAACTGTGAAATATGTAATCACACCTGATTTTTTTCATACGTTGGTAATGCCATTATCTTTATTTGTAAACATTACTATGTTAATAGTGTAAAGCAAAACATTTTAAGTTGAAAAATGAAATGTAATTAGTATTAGGAAAATAATTCTGATGCATTAGAGTACCCTTAGTGTTGGCCAAACGGGCCGCCCGGCACGGCCTGGCCCAAGCACGAATTGGCACGGCCCGTTACATTTCGAGCCAGGCTGTCACGTCGTGCTTAACGGGCCTTACCGGGATGGCCCACGGGCTCAAGCGACAGCCCACGGCCCGGCACAAAAAATGATTAATCGTGCCGGGCCGGCCCATTAGCACGGCGACCCATGTCATCCGGCAGCCCAATTAGTATAATCCACTCTGAAATGTTGCAAAATATATGAGGGAACTGGGAATTGAACTCAAGACCTCTAAGAATTGAAGCAATAGATTTACCAGTGCACCATTTGATGTTTGTTAATTATATGTAAATTGAATATATATTAACTAATTGTGATTAACCCTATAATCGCGTCGGGCCGTGCCGCCCGGGGCCGAAGTGCCGGCCCAAGCAGGGCTTGCACTTCATGCCGGGCCGGCACGGGCCCAATTAAATTTGGGCCGGGCCGTGCCTGGGCCGGGCCATTTTCTCCGTGCCTTGGGCCGGCCCAGCTAGCACGGCCCATTTGGCCAACTATACCTATAAACTGCCCACCAATATAAGTTTTGTTATTTCATTATACTAATTGTTGTCTGTTGTATAGATATATTAACAGTATCAAATTCTACTAAATTTCATCTGACACCAGTTTGTTCTTAAAAAAAAATATAATACTAGATTCAAGGTGTACCACCGGGATCAACACAAACTTTTAGTAATAAAAAAGATACTTACGTCGGTGCTAGCTTGCCAAGGCCATCAAGCTCTTCACCAGTTACTTCATCTAAAACTTTCCCTGAATTTTCTACTATATATGATCTGCCAGGCGAATCAGGAAGTCCTCTAGCTACAAGTAAATCCAAATCCTTCTGGTGGAGATCTCTCCCATTAACAAATACGCCAGTGTTTCCACCAGCACAGTTCTTGGGCATGGGGTAATTAAACTCTGGAATATAAGGCTGCATGCAAAATTTCCATTTAGAGATTTGAGTATTAGTTGATAAAATGCACAAAATCCACGACAGCAGCTCTTACAGGTATCATGCCAAGGCAGGGCCGTCCCATGACACCCCAGAAGCCAGCTCCGTAGTCATACCTAAGCAACGTAACATCAGAATTTTGTCTTAACAATCCCCATTTTTAATGTAGTAAAGCACATGTTAATGGAAAATTTATTCGATAGCAGCATGGGAAACATACCAATAATCACCAGGACAGATAGCTCCAGCCAGTTTCTCAGCCTTCCTGACTGAACGATCAGAGATAGGAAAGCCGTTTACAAAAACCTTTGCTCTTCCATTTCGCGTTCCATTGTTCATTTTGAAACTCTTTTTAATGATATTGGTGAGAAATGAATCACCAGCCTTGGTGCCCTTATTGTGGCCAGCATCTGGTGGCACATTTAATGCATCTTTTATGCATTCAGGCTCATCAGACTCGTTGTATGGTGACTGTGTCTCACTAGCAACAGATACATCTCTGACTGAGCTCTGTTTGCAATTTGCAGCTAACAGTATAACCTTCTCAGTTTCAGAATGTATACTTCTGCTTCCAACTCCAGAACCACTAGATGGAGAAAATCCATATTGATCGTGTGGCAAACTTGGTACATGGGGAACCACATTGGCTTCAGGATGGAGGTCCCTAGACTGAAAATTGTCCTCTGATTTTTCTTCTTGAGG
Source organism: Zoysia pacifica (assembly GCA_001602315.1). NCBI lineage: Eukaryota > Viridiplantae > Streptophyta > Magnoliopsida > Poales > Poaceae > Zoysia > Zoysia pacifica. The sequence goes on from BCLH01003543.1 coordinate 2,537, forward strand.
GCTATGGCTATTTGAGTGCAGATCTTTTTCTTGAGACTCATGGCTTCCGACAGAAAAATAATAAGCTGGAACTGACCTCTCATCTGCAATAGCACGCTCATTAGACCCCATGCTATCACCTATATATTTTTGTTGTCCAGCAGATATACTCGGCGCAAGTTCTGATACATTCAGCCTGCTTCCATCGAGCTTGACTACAATAGAATATGAGCATGATCCACACCGCAATTTATACTCCTTCCCTGGCAAGGATTGTGTCTTTGGCAGCTGTAGCACTTCATAACAGTTGTAACATATTGTGAAAGGGGCACCACCTGCAATTGGATCACAAGTCTGTGAGGGCTTCTTACTTACATTGGCCATTGGACGATTCCGCTGCAAAGTACTATCAATGCCTCTTGAATGGTAACTTTGGTGACCAATAAAGGGACTGTCTGCCGGATAAGCACTATAACTGTTCATAAAGTATGGTGCCCTTTGTTCATTGACAGCCGGGGGATTTCCCTGTACAGGCAAGAATTCTCGGTGGTAGCAATGCAAGCAAGAACAAGCACCCTGGCGACAAAACCCATCGTGGCGGCAAGAGAAGAGAGGATCATGATCATGTTGCCCAAAAAAATAATTATCGAAATTTCTCCATGGATAGAGACTACCATGATGGCTAGAGGATCTTGATTGTGCAATGGTCTCTGCATATCCTGGGAGATTCTGACGTGCAGGTGGTGGAGCATAAACATGAGGAATTGCAGGACTGTGCACATTCAACGATGGAAAGTGATGCGAACCATTTCGGTGCAATGGAGGTGCATCACGCCTCAAGTGCCTCAACCCGTCACCAATGACATATGAACTTGAGACATCTGCTACCTGATTGGCTGGAGCACTTCCACTTGGCTCATCAGTTACATCACAACATTGCTTCACCTGGTCTCTCAACTCATCAAGCATCCTCAAGATATCAGCACGGTCTTTCTCAAGGCTCCTGACTCTGCTTGGACCATCAAAGGCTCTTTCATTGGAGTGTTCTTTATTCGAATATTTGTGCCTTGACTTCGAATGATAGTCAACTAGGCCTTCTCCACGATAAGCACCCGGTGGAATGGAATCGTTTGGAGCCCTTGGGGATATGTCTCTTACTCTCAATGATTGGCCCATTTCTCTATTCTCCCAATCACGAATATGTCGGTACTTTGCCTCCCTGCCATCATCTCTAACAGTAGTGTTAAGATTTGCAGCAGTTGCTTCTTTATGCATATTGTCATGATGGCTGTAGACTGAATTACTATGAACATCTGATACTTCGTTGCTTTCTAATCTGTTAGCAGTGCTGGCTCCAGGCATTGCTTCAGGAGCCCCTGAAACGCATTCCAGTACTTCAAGGTACTTCACATTTTTATTGTCAGAGTCATGTGAAGACTGGTCTAATTTTTTCTTCTTTGCTGCAACATTATCAGCAAGGAAGAGATGGTTAGCCAAAATGAAAAAAACGTTAAAAAAGTACCAAGTCGTATAACAGAATTATATTCAAAAGGAAATGGAAACAATGTCACAATGAAGACCTGTTCTGCTACACTGACGCCAATGTTTCCCATTGACTTAGTACAAACAAATAGGAGTACTAACCTTGAAAAGTAGTACAGTACAACCACAAGCAGCGACTAAATTGCAGCCAGGATCCTAAACTCATTGTTTATGACAGGACATGCGCCACATATAAAAATTACTGGATCAAGTAATTTAAAATATATAGTCATGATCAACGTTATGTTTTCTAAACCCTATTTGATCTATTCAAGAAGTCGTAAATACAACTGCAGTGAACCTAATACGACCGAGCCTTCTTGCCAAGGCAACACAGCCCACAAGCTTTGTAAGAAAAATAGAGACATGATTGCTCCAGTTCAAATCCAAAGCTCAAAACCTGCCCCCCCCCCCCACCCCAAAAAAAAAAACCCACAGCTCAATAATATACTTATCTATGGGAAGTTAGAAGTTCAGAATTTCACATGCAAAGAAAATCTAAAACGTCGAGAGGCATTTTCCTAAATAGTTAATGTTTAAAAAAAAGATTTAGATGTTTAATGTTTGCTCCTAAAAATGAAGGGAACAAATATTTCTTTGCAAAATTCAGATGGTAATATTTGTGTATACATTTCCCAGAGAAAGAAAAAAAAAACTCATGTTACATTTGTCCTCAAAACTGGAGCGGACACTTCTCTGAAGATGGGGCAAACATTTAATAAAAATGGCAATCATTTAATAAAAATGACAAGACACACCTCGTGGGGTGAAGAAGAAAAAACGCTAGCTTTGACTAGGCAAAAATGCAACTGATGAACAACGGTGCTGGGGGATTCAGGAACGATCGATGAATGCCTGGACAGGGCGAAGAGCCGGAGGCGTGCGCGTACCTTGCAGAGCGGCGCCGCATCCGCCGCAGACGTATACGGAGAAGGCCGGCAGCTCCGGCAAGAACTTGTCGCACTTGGGGCACCGCACCAGCCGAATCCGCGCGGCTGCCTCTGCCGCCGCCGCCGCCGCGTCGCCTTCCATTCCTCCGCCCTCGCCAGACAGCCTTCGTCCTCGGTGTCCCGTCACGAGCACCGCCGCAGCATCAATCAACGACCCAATAGAAACAGGGAGCTCGATCAAGACCTCCCCCCAGAAGCGGCCTCCCGCGTCCAAAACACCGATAGACAGACAGACCAAGCGAGCGCGGCAAAGCAGGCGCCTGTGAGCCTCACGAAGCCGCCGCGGCGGGTGAAGGCAAAGAGAGGGAGAAAGCGCGCAGAGCGGGGCTGGCTGTGGCGGAAAGATAGGGAGGGAGGGAGAAGGTCAGGTGGGTGCGAATTTAATTTGGCTCGTCCCTCACGGGCCCTCGACATCGTGCTCGGTCTCTGACTCTGATGCCCAGCTCAGCCTTTTGACGTCGGCTGCTTCGTCGTCTCTCTCTCTCGCTCGACGACGCGGCACGCGCGCGCGGCGGGAAGGAAATCCACGCAACAAACAACGGGCAACAGGCGGAGACGATGATGGCTGATGAGTGGCTCAACTGCACGAATCCGGTGCGGCCAATCGGCGTCGCCTCTGTTTCACTCATCGGCCGCGCGCTACAGGAAGGCGCGGTAAATGAACACCCGTGTGGCCATGGCGTCGTCTTGTACTGTAACGTGCGAATACTACCTCTATTTTAATAGAAATTTATTTTTAAGCTTTATAGACTAAAAATTTGATCAATAATATAGATAAATTTATTTAATTTTAATAATATAAATTATATATTATGAAAGTATTTATTTCGATGAATTTAAAAATATAGATATTAGGTTTTAAAATTTAATCTAATATAATTTTTTTTTAGTTATAGTCAATAAAAATTAAAAATAAACTTTTAACTATCAGATTGGAACGGTTCCTTACGAGGTCATCCAGGTGAAACGCTTGCGCTGACCTCGCTTCGCCCCGTGACCAACGAGAGAACGGGTCAGGAGAGACGACGAAGGGGCTCAGGGTTGCACTCGACGTAGAGCAGAACAGGTCAGCTGAGTTCACGCCGTGGATTAGCCAGCTCAGTTTTTATTAACGCGGATCCGTGGATACACACTGCACGAACGCGTCGTTTGGAAGCGGTAAAAACAGGGTTGGAGGGGATCCAATCATCCAAGAGTCAAAACGAGCGTCGATTGACCATCTGGTAAAATATAGAGTGTTACGGCGTTTTCTTTTCAATTAATTTGAATCATTAATTTTTAAAAATTGATATTAGATCTATCATTTTTTTTATATCAGATTCACTAATTTGATACTTTTGATTAGGTACTTTCTTATTTTTAACATTAGATCTAATTAAATATTTTTTTCTCTTTAATTAATGTCGTTATTGGCTTTTAAATTCAACTTTTATCATTTGTTTTATTAAAAAATTGATAAATTTTATATATTTTAATATAATTTGATTTGTCATTAGACTTATTTTAATCCAACTTAAAAATTTACACATTCGAACAAATTTTTTTTAATAAAATAAATAATCAAAATTGATCATAAAAATCAAAAAACAACCTCGATTTAAGAACTATTCTCTCTGATTTTAAATTATTCTATTTAATTGATTTTTAGTAACATACAACTACGATTCGTAACATCTCTAAATATTTACCGCGGCCGACGCGCTCGGCCGCTCGCTGCAGCGTACTGCTTGCAGTGACGTTGGTCACTGTCGCTTACTCCGGCGCAGGTAGAGACGGCAGCGGCCTCGAGATTCGAAACTCCACAGGGTTTTACTTAATTAGGTTACGATTACACGAAAATTTTTATATCGTAAACTTAACGGCTCTGATACGCGAATGCTCTACCCATTTTTGATAGTTGATATATATTTGATATATAAAAATAATACATATTTTCATTAAATATAAATATATAAAAATATTATATCTCATAAATTATTTTAATTTTTTTCCTTAATATGTTACATTTAATTTAAATTTGTATTAGTTTAACTTATTTTATGTGTCAATAGATTAAATATTTATATTAAATATATACAACAAATATATTATATAACTGATTATAATTGTGATTGTATTTTTAATGCTAATCCGAGACCCATAAAATCCCGCGAGTATAAGTACAGAGAAAAAATTTTACCAGTTAAATGGGTTAAATGAGTATGAGAGCAAAACTCCGAAAGCCCTTGCCATCTTTAGCCGCAGGTGGCCGTCTCCGCTCTATATATATATATATATATATATTTTGGCGCTTTTGCAGGCGCCAACGTTACTGTTGCAAGCCTGCAACTGTTCGCGCCGCTGAATCGCTGACGCAACAGCGTCGCTCCAGCCTCCACGCGCGGCGCGACCTGGCGCGGTCGCAGCACCGCGCCCGGGAGGGCGAGCTTGGCGATGCATCCACCAGACGCCACGTGATCCCCCCCGGCCCTGCCCCGTCTGCCGGATAACCACTGGCGCCGGAGGGCCAGGGAATGAGTACCTGGGTGGGATTGCATTCGGGCAGAAATCTACCCGTCGAATCAACCTTCAGCTAGATCCGGCATCCGGGTAATAAAGCAGCTCTGGATACACGTGATTTCTTCTTCTGATGCCAAGCTGATCACGACGGCCTAATACTGCTCGAAAACAAATCCTCAGAGGTTTAACCTTCGGCGCAACAAAGTGCTAATGGCATGATTAAAAACCGGTCCATTTTTTCAGTTTTCTCGGTGCAACCAGATGCCTAGTTCAAAAAATTAAGAAAATTTAAAAATTGACTTTTTTAATTCAAAACAGGTGAAAACCAAGGACTTTAAAATTTAGAAATTAAAAACCAGCGAAACCACTCATTAAATCAGAAAAACGAGCGGTATAACCTAGATTTTGACAAACTTCATCCAAATTTTAACTTTTTTAATTTATAGCTATTTTCAATTGCTTTCACTAGCTTTCAGGAAAAATCGATCAAACCGGTGGACAGCAGGTTCGAGTTACCGATTTGACCGTGAAAACCGATCGACACCAATTTAACTAGTTTTCGTAAAAATTCGAAATAACCGCTACTGTAAACCATAAAAATCAGACAAATGTGAAAATTAAATTTTAGAGTGAAAACCTCTTGATTTACCGGTTTTGAAATTTTAAATTTAAAATAAATTGATTTGACCGGTTTACCACTCGGTTCTTCTCATTTATTGACTGATTTTTTTGTTTTCAATTATTTTCAACTTTTTGAAAATTTTAAACGAAAACCAGTTTTAACAGTGCAATCGACATGAAAAGAAGTGTCCAAGAACAAAATGGAGGACGAAAGTAACGGAGCAAAGCAAACGACAGGACCATCTTTGGGCAAAAGATAAAGTTATTCACCATCCAGCCACTGCAAAACTTTAGGAAACTCCCTACAAATCCCAGCTGCAACGAATTCAGCAGCCTCTCTGCTTTCAAGACGGAAACTTTAGTTTAAATGAGATGGAGGGCTGAGGCCGAGAGGACATGGAAACTTAAGCGTCAAAAAGAGATTAGCAGAGAGCTTTTGAGATGAAGATGCCTTGCTAGATCGATCAGATGCCCTGTGAAACTTCCTCACATGAGTGGACGGACGGTCAGGGAAAAGTTAAAGGACTTGGAGTACCCTGCGGGTGCCTGCCTTCTCCATGGTCACTCATGGCCATCTGCTCACTCTCGTGCACGGAGATCGATGCAACAGTTCTTTCGCACGTTAAAGCTTTTTTTTAAATGTAAAAATTTCACATAAATTTTGTATGGATTTCACAAAAATCAGTTTAATTTTTTTTAAAAAAATAGAGAAACAAAAATGAATCCTGCGCTTCAAACGGGCAAAGGATGCCGCCCAAGGTTACTCTGGCCCCTCTTTTGATGCGTGGTAACTTTAGGAATAATTCCACACTTTACCTTTTAACCACACTTTGTTTCAAACGGGGCCTAAAGATGTCGCCCAAGGTTACTCTGGCCTCTCTTTTGATGCGTGGTAACTTTAGGAATAATTCCACCCTTTACCTTTTAACCACACTTTCCTAAAGTATTTTCTGCTTAGCACAAGCACTGTGGCTTGTTTTGGATCCTGCCAGGCTCTTAGCTGCAGTCACTGTGCACTGGTCACACTCTCGCTGGCATCGCTGCTCGGCAGCAATATACTAGCAGCAGCGAGCCAAGGTCTGTTGCAAAGCAGGCGGTGGTGTGTGTGTGTGCGCACAGTAGCGTGGAGTACTCCTATGCAAGGTGATGTCTTTTGTGTCATGTTGCGTTTGGACCATGAGCAGAAGAGGATGAAGAAACAAGAAGCAAGGAGATTCGAGGTTGTCCGTTTGGACATTTCGAGATTAGTAACATTACACGCAGAACCAAAGCAAGAATCTCAGCTTCTCGCTGATAAATGTGCTCCGCGGATTGGAGTGCAACTTACAAATGTGTGTGTTTTGGCTCCTGGCGCTCTGGCAAAGGCTTCAGCCTTCAACCCGTGATAAACCACCGGCAATTGAGAATATCTGCAACTGACGCAGAATTGAATGTCATGGACTGTTCGAGATTCCTGAACCATTCCTTCTTGCATCCAGACATGCCGGGCGACGTCGAGACAATCTAAACACAAAGCCGAATTACGACGGCCCAAATATTCACACTTCAGGCAAGTCAGCTTTGTAGCGCGTGTTTTCTTCTCTGCCAAATTCAGGCCCAATATCACACAGCAAGCGCAGAACAAGGATCCTCTGTGCACCCTGCCTCTGGGGAAAAAAGGCAGGATCCTCTGCTTCCCGAAACGAACAAAAGTGCACAGGCAGCATAAACGTAAAACTCCAGCCACAACGTACTAGCAAACGTTCTTCTCGTCCCCAATACTGCGATATTCATATCACTCGTCACTGTCATCACCTGATTCCTGCCTCTTCCATCAGTAAGTTGCTTCAATGACGCTCAAGTTCGGAGCAAAAGCAATTTCCTCAAGAGATATATACTCCCTCCATTTCAAAATATAACTATTTTTAATTTTACTCAAAGTCAAATTATCATTTCTAAGTTTATAAATATTATATATATTTTTTATAATTTTATTTGTCATTAGAGTTATTTAAATCATTATCACCTGTTTTCTGCCCATTTTTCTGAAGATAATCATCGGTAAGCGGCTTCGATGTTCTTAAAGTTTGCCTGGAGCAAGAGCAAGAGCAACACTCGATAAATTTCTCATAAAATATTATCACGCGACCAAAGTTGCCCAGGTGAATTTCCATCCCATGCTCTTTCGTAATGAACTCTCCTCTTAGCAACAATTGCATCTTCGATTCCCTCGCGGTCACCGGACTGCTTCTCAAACGCCAGGAGCTTCCTCTGTACAAGTTGGCTGCCTGGACCGGGGACGGATTTTTTTAGACGGCGGGCCGTATCATGCAGCTTCGTTTCTGATATGGATTTTGCTCGCCAATTGTGCAGTATACAAGAGTGGGGTTCTTTTTTTTTTTCTTGCGATGAATGTAGAGTGGGATTCGAATCTCATACTTCCTCTATTTTTAAATTAGTGTCGTCGTTAACTTTTAACATCAACTTTGATTATTCATCTTATTTAATTTTTTGGATAAATATTATATATTTTGTTATAATTTAATTTATCATTAGAGTTACTTTGAACCACAACTTAAAATCTTACACATTTGAATAAATTTGTTTTGTTTGCCCGACAACTTTTTTGAATCTCATATATTTGTTTCGGTTAGTTATATTTTATTAACTAATAATTGTTCGTGTGAGTATAAGATCTGAAAGATTCGAAAGAGCTCATCTGTTAGATTTATAAAAGATATCTAAAGAAAAATTTCATCCGTCAAATTTGTAAAAAAATAATTTAAATGCATTTTTCGTATGTACATAATCTAAATCCTCTCTGTTGAAAATATTTTATCGTGTGTATGTAAAAAAAAAAATGTAACAAAGAAAAACCATACTTTTTAAAGAGTAGTGATAGACATTAGCACTATGATTAAATAGGTACTATCTTGTCTGTTGCCATAAACTTCAAAGAAGTAAACTGGAGATTTTAAAAAGAAGAAGAGGAGGAGGAGTAAACTGGACTTTCTGCTGCAACAGAGTAAACTGGACGTTCTGCTGCAACAAGTTCCGGAGAATAACACGATTTAACATAAACCTGTGGGGTGATTCGAAAAAGACAACTCGGACAAGCCGACGTGCTCCGCCACTCGGGCCTAGTGGTGCCTTGCCGCCCGCCTCCAATCACCGGAGGAGACGCGAGAGAGGGAAGCAGCTCGGCGCCGGAGAACGGGAGAAGGAAGCGACGATGCAGTGGTACTTGGTGGCGGCGCTCCTTACGGTCCTCACCAGCTCCCAGGCAATCCCCTAAACCCTTCCTATTTCATCGTTCACCCCGCCCCTTTTCCGCCGTTTTGGTCATCCGGTAGCGTCCCAGATCTATCTAGTCTACTCTATAAGCGAGGACTGGCTATGCTGTTTCGATAGCTGGGTGGAATCATTGGCGGCGGCGATGTCGATCTGCGGCGGTTCCCCCGTATGCAGACGTGATGCCTTTCGCGGAGAGGAATGTGTTCCTATGTTTGTGAGATTGGATTACTGCAGCGGTCAAGATTGGTAGCAAGATAACTGTGTGTCTCAATTTTCTTTTCTTCTGGTTTCAGTTAGTGATGTTTCTGTGCCATGGATTATTTTTTTGTCCAATAAAATACTTTGTTCATCTTGTAATTTTTTTTTATTTCCAAGTGTGGAATCATGTTCATTTCTCAACAGAGGGCCTGTGGATGTGAATCTAATTAAATAAGCCTTGAACATTGCACGTGCTGTTGTTTAACTTAGTTCCTCAAATGCCGCAACACAGTTTGGTAACTCCTAGTGTTTCTGACTGGCTTACCTGTTCACAGGGTATACTGACCACACTCTCCCAGAGCAATGGCAAATATAAATATGACTATGCAACCATCCCATTTCTAGCAGAACTCCTCAAGGTATGTCTCTTGAGTCTTAAGCTATTGCAAATTAGGCATTTTATTCCTGATGAAAATATTCATCTATCCTATATGTGAAAACACTTAGTCGACTATATTTTTCAGTTCTCTATGCTAATATTTCCCTGTTTCAAATGCAGTTGTCTGTCTCAAGCTTCTTCCTTTGGAAGGAATGTCAGTCTTCGTCTCCACCAAGGATGACAAAGGAATGGAGGAGCATTCGGTTATATCTTGTTCCTTCCATCATATACCTCATCCACAACAATGTCCAGTTTTCAACCTTGACATATGTTGATCCCTCCACCTATCAGATAATGGGAAATCTGAAAATTGTCACAACTGGAATATTGTTTAGGTGTGTAATATTATCTTTTCATAGCAATGTTCATTCTAATGCACTTCCTAATAGGTTCAATGCAAAATTTGCTTTTTGTTTTTATCTTTCTACTTTGTTGCTTATTTGTTAGTCCGCATGCTAATCAAAGTGTATCCTGTGCTACTGATGCTTTATTCCTTCTCCCATTAAATTGACTAGTGATGCTATCTACAAATTCTACTAGGCTTGTCCTAAAGAGGAAGTTGTCAAATCTACAATGGATGGCAATTGTTTTACTTGCTGTTGGAACGACTACAAGCCAGGTTTGTTCCTATCATGAAATGTCCATGTTATTATTTTTAGTTTCATGGTATCTGTATTTTGTATACATATTGATGTCTGAAATGACTACTTTAGTTGTATTTACCTGTGATGGCTGTTAACTTTTATGAGCATGTAATCATCTAACATATAACTGTTTTTTTCTCTCTCTTTCTGTGGTTAGCGATTTCTTATCCTTACATATGCTCTCCAATGTCACATTTTTCTTACAGCATTTTTTACTAATAACACATTAACTTTGAAGCTTGCAAGATCGACCTGGTTTAGGATTTTCCCTGCTGTTTATTTTTGGCCCTCACCTGAATAGAAACATGATCACTACTTTTTTTTTTTCATTGCAAATAAAGCACTATTTTTTCTTGATTTTGAATTTTTTGCCTCTTACAGGTGAAAGGATGTGGAGATACACCATGTGATTCTCTTTTTTCAGCACCAGTGCAGGGTTACATGCTTGGGGTACTTTCCGCTTGTCTATCAGCACTAGCTGGTATCTATACAGAGTACTTGATGAAGAAGAATAATGATAGTTTGTACTGGCAAAACGTACAATTATATACGTAGGTATCTTGATCTGGTGCTTTTCATTTGCTGCTGATTGACTACCCAAAATCTTGTTGTACATGCCCCTGACTGTCAATGTTTTTGTGTCCAATTGCTGTCAAGAATATCCCCCCACTCCCCCCCACCGGTGTGCATGTTTCATAACTGTCCTGCTGTGCATGGAAATCATGGCAGACAATTTACATATTTGTTGTATGTTATGCCAGGTTTGGAGTTATTTTCAACATGGGATGGCTTGTCTATGGTGACTTTAAAGCTGGGTTTGAGTTGGGTCCATGGTGGCGGCGTCTTTTTAATGGTTATTCTGTCACGACATGGATGGTTGTATTCAATTTAGGGTCCACAGGTCTTTTAGTCTCGTGGCTGATGAAATATTCAGATAATATTGTCAAGGTGAGATAACTCAGTCTAAGAAGCACAGCTAATTTCGTTTTTACCTTTATAAGTTCCTTATGCCAGTGAGGTTAAAATTTAAAAGGTTTTGATATATCAAGTAGCTATAGATTTTATCTATTCAAAAGAAAACAGAAATGGTGTTAACTCTCTGTTTTTACTGGGAGCATGGATATTATGGAAGCATTTGTGTTTTTTATGGCAATACACCTAGTGTTTTAAGAGCTCTACTTTGCTTCTAGGATGAGATTCATGTTTGGGGTTTAGCAGGTACTAAGAATCTTAGTGCCCTGTGGTCAAGTGATTTTCAAGACCCAGGATTGCTATAGATGTCAGGGTAGTCAGATCAAGTTGATTTTCCCCAGTAAAGCCCCTATTCTGATGTAAACCTCCTCAATTCTTGTCCTAGTTGAGGGGAGTCAAATTGTAGGACCTTTTCCATCTATCTTAATACAAAGAGATGCAGCTCTCCTGCGTTTGCGAGAAAAAATAGATTTTATCTATTCAAAAGAAAAAAAAAGACAAAAACATCTTGTTAACCTGACTGCTCCAGCTGTTCTATAGCAAGCTTTGGATTTGATGTACATAAATACCCAAGAATGCTTGGGACTGAAAGGTCAATACAATATGTCCTGTGTTCAAGAGCAAGGTTTATGTGCCAGGTTATACATGCTGAACATAGGTTTTTTACTCGGTTGAACTAGCACATTTTCCGCGTTATCTTTGTAGATTCGATTAGTTCTATGCTGTCAGAATCACTCACGTTTACCTTATTTTATGATTTGTTGTTATAATTTTACTTTTTTAAGGAAAAATGCACTTGTAACCTTTTGGCCCGTGTTTCAACAGGTGTATTCAACTTCAATGGCCATGCTTTTGACAATGGTTCTGTCCATATATCTTTTCAGTGTGAAAGCTACAATTCAGGTACAGTATGCTTGCCGTATTGGAGTCCACTTATTGTAGTACTGGGATTGGCACTGACACAGTTTAACCCCTTTATGCAGCTTTTCTTAGGCATTATCATCTGCATAATTTCCCTGCAGATGTATTTCATGCCTGTGCACATGCTTGTTGAATTGCCACAAACATTGCCAGTTTCATCAAAATAGGATCTTGCACTGTTAGCTAACTCATTGATTGAAGGATAGGACATTATATTGTTTAAAGAGCAACATTGGTTGGCTATCTGTGGCTCTTGCTGATTTGGTTTTCCATTTAAACATTTGAGGCTGCAACCTCAGCAATTTCAATGGTAAGTTTCATGATGTAGAAAAAATGAATCAGGAGTGGACTGAGCATGTAATATCAGTGAATAAAAGGTTAATTTTTATGAGATTTCCTGATTGTTGTTCAGGTAAAGGACAGGGTCTAATAGGCACAGTATTGGCTTAGTGAAAGGATTTCGTAAAAATATTCTTTTGTTAGTGAGAAATGGTTCACTCACCTTGTATACAAGACTTTCACATGCCAGTATAAATTCAAAACTGGTGTGTGAAATGAGTTATAACATCTTCGTGAAAAGCTTAGTGTTTCTCTGCCTGTTGCAGCGGCCAATACTTTGTGTTTTATGATGTACTTCGCTCTTATGGAATTGTTCAAAGTGATATTCTGTGCTCATTGAGCACATCATTACATGTCTTTCATACCGGAACTATTTTGATACTAGCATATTAGTATAATTTCAACAAAATCTGTTGTGGACATGCAGCTGTCTTGGCAGATGTAGTCTAGAAAAAATGTATCTTGCTTTCATGATAATTCTGAACTGTTATGGCCAATTAAATACACGTGTCTCATCATAGCAGCTGCCGTAGCTAGATCTTAACAGAAGCATGCTCAGTGAGGTGTTATTGATATCAATCGGAAAAGAAATAAAATGTGGTATACCTGCGAAAGAAAATATTAGTAATCAAGTTTTTGCCTGTTCTTCTAGTCCTTCAAATAATCATCTGAATATTGTGCTTAGTCTTAAATGCACTTATTGCTTACTACTCCCTTTTATTAGTATTATGGCTTCTTTCATGGTATAGCAATACATGCATTGGTTTTGGGCAATATTACCTAGCTATCTTCTCGTGCCTAGTGTAGCAACGTGGATTCAGTTACTCCTTGTGCCTAGTGCCTTTTGAATCAGCATGGAAACTGGAGTATATCTTTGTTGGCAGCATTGAGCTTTGGGATTCTTCCCCCTTCCACAAGAAAACCTTTAGCTCCCAGTGAGCTGGCTCTAGACACAAGATTAAATATATTAAAAATGGGCCTTGCTGTTGACTTGAATACCAGATAAACAAATGTCTGCTACTTAAATCTCATGAGCGATGAAAAAAGAGGCAAAGTTGTCAAATTGAAGTCTTGTTATGTTGGGATCTCAAGAAAAAGGGTCTTTTTATGTTGGAAATTTAGTGGCTGACTCTTTGAAAAACCTGTGAGCACTTGGGGTGATTTCTGGTGGACATAAACACTAGAGATAATATTGTTGGCCATTCTTGGATTGATCTGTAGTATATACCTCCCCAAAAGATTTCTTGATGCCCAAGTTATCACAGGTATTCTCCCCACATTCCAAGTTTTCCTTTTTGGGTTGATAGGAGAGGAAAAAAAAAAACAGACGTAGGCAAGGTAGCTTGTAAACTCATCATTGTCCTGAGATTTCCATTTGGGTGCGCTTTGATAGTTTGTAGCAAAGGTCCTCTAGATCGTACCTGAGTAGATAATTGCTTTCTTTGTGCAAAACCGCACAAGAGCGTCATCTCATCGAGGCAAGGTTGCCAGCCGGCCAGGCTATAACACCGAAATGTTTTATGGCTTTAATTTCTGTTACCACTAGACTAGAAAGAAATCCGTCCAGAACAAGTATTCGTGGATGTTTGGCCCCTTCTAGTTTTTTTTTTTTTCCAGAATGAGCGTCTCTCGGCTAGTTTTTTGTAGTAGCTTTTAGTTAATTTTCTGTAGAGTTTTTTTTTTATTTGGGCTTCGAGATCATTTCTGTAGAAGCATGCTTTTGAGCTTTTCAGATGATAAAACCAATAAAAACCGGGCCGTAACTTACATTTGTTCCAAGGGAGGTAGCCATCATCAATCTGTTCAGTATTTCCTTGTCATGGTATCGTTCCCTCAATTCTTTCTTGAGAAGAGCAGCAGGGCAAGACAAGCCAAGATCCTATGCATCCATTCCATGTGGTGAATGGAATCGAAAATGATTGTTTCTTCTTGCAGGATGAGCGGGTCCTTTTCTGGAACGAGTGTCCACCATCTGCCTAAGCCACTGTAACTTTCACATATTAGGCAGCTCGCACACAATCATACAACTCCATTACCATAAAACTGGTGTGTTGCAAAGTACTCCGTTCTCATGTTGATGCCGCTGTTAATTTTTAATATTAATTTTGATCATTCGTTTTATTAAAAAATATAATAAATTTTATATATTTTATTATAATTTGCTTTATCATCGAAGGTGTTTGAAATATGATTTACAATTTTAAACATTTGAACTAATTTTTGAAATAAATAAATAGTTAAAGATGATGTTAAAAGTTAACGACGACATCAATTTTAAAACAGAGAAATTAGTGCTCAATATGAGGTTGTTTCAGTTGGACAAGCTAGTAACTGAAAAAAGAAAGATAGGAAATACCGCCGGGCGAAGCAACTTTTGCCCAATCGAGGCCGCCGTTTCTGCGCAAAGGATGGATGGCCCCAGGTTTTCTCGCTGCCCATGGTCTCGGCACCTTTGTCCCCGAGAAGTGCCCCGCGGCGTCAAGCCACATCAAACGTTTGCGATGCACGCCGAAGTCATGCATACCTGCTCACCCTAACCGCATTCCCAAACTCGTGTGGCCGAGTCTCGTGTCGCTTGAGAACAAGGCTTTCCAGAGAAATAAAAATGGAAATTTCTTCCATAAGCTTTTCTTAATAAGAATATATATATATATTAAAAAAAGTACCGAGAGACTTCCATAAACATCAGCACACAGTGTTTCCAACCCCCAGGATTCTTCCCGCTCTATAAAACCCCGAAACGCCTCACCGATCCAGCGGCAAAACAAACCAGCACCACAAGCACCACCACCATCTTCTGTTCAGAGCAGCAGCAACAGCCAGCGAGCGACAAGGAAGCTAGCGTGCGAGCATGGGATCCCTGGGCCCGACTGTGAGCGTGAGCATGGTGGGCAAGGCGGCGAACCACCAGGCGGAGCGGCCGCAGGAGAGCGGCGGCGGCGGCGGGTGCGGGTTCCGAATGCCGCTGCACTACCCGCGGTACAAGAAGGCGGACTACGAGGAGATGCCGGAGTGGCGCGTGGACTGCCTGCTCCGGGAGTACGGGCTCCCCGCGCACGGCGACCTCGACAGCAAGCGCCGCTTCGCCATGGGCGCCTTCCTCTGGCCCGGCGAGTACTGAACTGAAGTCAAGATCGTCGAGGTGTTTCAGAGGCTGAGAGCTGTCCCGCCACCGGGTGTCTCTAGCTGCACCTGCAGGCTGTGTGATCAGCTCGTCAGATATAGATACACAAATATATAATAATGATAATAATCACCGTCTGCTTATTATATGGCCGTACATAGGAGAGCTAAACTGCGTTTCTTGTTGCGTAGTACTTACATAGATTGGGCGTAAGGCTTGCTTTCTGTAAGTCCGTTCCAGGCCTGCAAATCAGATCGACCTGAACAGCATGCATATGTTCATGCATCCATCTGCTTGTTTCTGTGTACCAATACCTTGGCCAATTATTTGAGCGGAGTTGAACATGAACATCACGCTACTCGTTTTTTCTGAGGAGCAGAGAAAGGCCGCACGGCCATCTTACTCTCATCAGCCTCTCAAACGGCGCCCACAGAGCCGCTCCCTGTTCTCTGCGACCGGTACGCCTCTCTTCCCTGAAGGAAGGGAAAGTTTCTGATGTCCTGACTCGTGGAAGCCTCTAGAAGCGCCAGGAGCACGAGGCAAACTCATCCTGAAACAGACGCGGCCATAGAAGAACCTTGCAGCTGCTCGGTCCGCGTCCACTGGATGCCTTGAATCTCATGGCGATACCAAGATCGGCAGAGAGATCGCAGAGCAGCTCACATGGCATGGCGACCATCTGGCCTGGCCTGAAAGCAACGCGTGGCAGGGCTGGCAAGGATGATAATGTGTTCGAGCGCACGAACTTGTGGACATGCGTATGGCGTGCGTTGCGGCGACCTAGCTAGAACGGAAAAAAATCATGCGGATGTTGCTCGTCAGAAAATTATTAATTTTGCTGACCAAAAACTCCCGGGCTGTAATCGCACTCCTAGTGGGTATCGTTTATGCCTTGTACGTTTGGTTATAAAATAACGAGAAGAATTAAAGTGGATGAACTGTGTTCATGGATTAACTCATTTGCAGCATCTACCCATGTGTAGTATTTGTCATCTTTTTTTTTCATTCAGTGAGTTTGTGATATGCGGGTTGTTAACTTTGATATGTTCGGTGTGAGGCACATGGAAAAAAAGTCTAATTTCTATGATTTGTTGGTGTGTTTAAATCACGAGAGATAGTTTCACTTTCCTAGTTAAAAAAGATAGACTAGTTTAAAATCCAGTGACTTAAATTGCAGTAACTTTGACTTAAAGCATAGTAACTTTAAAATAATTTTTTTATGCAAAACGAAGATAAAAGCGTAAGTAGATTACTATTTAGATGTGGCTCACATAGCATATGC
The DNA here is from genome assembly GCA_001602315.1 of Zoysia pacifica. Lineage (NCBI taxonomy): Eukaryota > Viridiplantae > Streptophyta > Magnoliopsida > Poales > Poaceae > Zoysia > Zoysia pacifica. The sequence continues at coordinate 19,320 of BCLH01003543.1, forward strand.
GTGATGAGCCGTATTTGAATTTAGTATGTTACATTCAGTTTCAATTTTTTTAGTGGCTGCTGCTGTTGCCGCCAACAGAAAATTGCATTGGGGCAACAGGAGCCATGGCTGCAACCAACCATTAGAAGCACAACCGAACACATCCCTTGTTAGAATAAACACGATAGATATCCTTTTTTTTTTCTCCTCTTAATTCTTCTGGGACTTGCAACAAAAGTCTAGACTGTTCCAGAAAAGTATCGCTTCATCGTCCAAAAAAAGTGTGGCTTACGGTAACTCCGCCATCAAGGAAACCTCACTTCCATCTGAAAACAAAAATAGGCAACCTCGCAATTGGGTCATTTATTATTCTCAAGAGATAACCTCCTATGCAGGGATCAGTACCCATCAAGGTCGACAGTCTGCGATGTGAAAGTACATTCCTCTTCATGTAACATGCATCCCCTGTCATCTACCATGTCGTTTTAGCACCTTATCACTGGAAAATAGGGCACAAGATTTAGGGCGTGTTCGGATCAACTATTTTTAGCTGCGCTGCACGGTTCATCGGTTCGATTGCAGCCTCCGCCTAATCACTGTCTTCTCTCCTCGTGTACGGTGACAGTATTTTTCTTCGGTTGGCTGCAACCTTTATCAAAACCTTTGCAGCCATTTCAAGGCAATGCTGTGCAGCACAGCTGTTAAACGCCGCGATAAGCTGATATGAATGAGCCCTTAAGTAACACTGCAGATAATCAATCAGTCATGATCCAACACCCTCACAGGTAGGGAGCAACTATACACCACTGTTACCAACAACTTTTCATGAACGTTTGCGACCGTCATGCAATAACCATTATTACCCTTGCTAGCTACATATATCCAGAGTTCATTTCGTATAATTTAAACCGTAGCATGAAATGGTTTAATCAAATTACCATTCAATGGGCCCATCAAGAACCCATGGCTTGGAGAGTATGCATGATAAGAGTGGTTAAATGCAACATCGCCGAGAGGCAATCACCATGCATACCAACTTGCAAGCAAATAAACCCCCTCCAAAAAAAAAAAAACACACGCAAAAAAATAATACGTCAACATTCTTTCAGCCACTAGCTCCATTTCAGATTCTAGTATCATCCATACCATTCCTTTCCCTCTCTATAAATAGCCTCACATATTACACAATCCTTCAGCAATAAGAACCCCAACAGGAACACAAACAACTCTCTCTCTCTCTCTCTCTACGCACACCAGCAAATACAGAAACATGGGTTCCCTAGACCCAAGCACGGTGATGAGTAGCACGAGCATGGCGAAGGCAGCAGCAACCACAGCCAGCCTTGGCACAAATAAGACCGGCGTCGTCGCTGCAGCTGCCGATCAGCAGCAGCAAGCAGGCCACAAGACCTGCAGCAGCTACGCCTTCCAGATGCCGCTGCACTACCCGCGCTACAAGAAGGCAGACTACGAGACCATGCCGGAGTGGCGCGTCGACTGCCTTCTGCGCGAGTACGGCCTCCCCGTCACCGGCGACCTCGACAGCAAGAGGAAGTTCGCCATGGGGAACTTCCTCTGGCCCGACCAGTACTGAAGAAGGTCACCAGGCGGAGGTCGAGCTAGCAGTCGCAGCAACGTACCGGGGCTCAGCGGTTTGCTGTGCTTCCGCGCCGTGACCCCGGCTCTTATCAGAGGCATTCACGGGCACGGGCAAGGTTGTCTGTGCACATATCATACCTAAAGATTATGCACTTGGTGATATGGGCATAGCTGTACTCTCATGGATCTTTCTAGCTATCACCCTCTGTGTTTTGTACAATTATCCATGTGTAACCATAAGATATATGCGTTCTCGTATATATGTTGCATGGTATATTTATGAGAATATATATATATATGTATTAGTATAAAAGAAAGTTGATGTCCTTACTTACATCCTTTTAATCAGTAAACACAACAATACTGAACAATCGAGCCTCTACGTCCATTTCATGGTAACTAGGCTCGGTTCCAATCAATCAAAACATGCACTAAATTCTGAATCAGAACGGTGAGATGGAATATGTCACCAATTTGAGAACTGCTCCATACTTGTCATTTTGTCTGTTTCTAACACATTGGTGAAATCACCTGCATATATAAAAAGCTTCCAGAGTCTGTAGGATGCTGATCAATTTGTACTAGTACTTTAATAGTTGCAAGTATTATCACTTCTATTTAAATGGAATATATTTTGAAAAGTTTAATTATGACAGTGTATCATATCTTATTCCAGTGTATAGTTGTATCTGTGTGGGGAAGAACTTCGATCTTATATATTACCGAGGAACTCAAGCAGCGGTGATCAATCCATGCAATGGTATCTATTAGTGGAGGAATCTGATTTCGTTCTACGAGTGATGTGCCTAGTGATGTTATCACGAGCATAATTTTTGCGGGTTCATGCTAATGAATCATGATAGAATTGGTCGTTCAGAAATCTTGGCCCGTGCTAACTCACATTAATAACTAAATAATCAATGGGTTATCAAATATTTCAAGTTCAGTCCAAATGGAATGAAACATATATAACCAGAATTCCATATTTCATTCCTTCGGGTAAAAGGGATGAAACAGTGCCTATTGTTTGTTTATGAAAGACATCAGAAGTTCACACCGCTGGTACAGCAAG
>BCLH01003544.1:0-20983 GCA_001602315.1 Zoysia pacifica
CCGATGGACCCCTTTGGAGGATTATATTCTAATCATTTTACTCTGATCTGCTAATTTTCTAATTTGTTTCTTGTTTAATGTTTCTGTTATGGCTTCTTGATTGATCGCTTGTGATATCGTGATTGCCAAACTCCTGGGATTGGCAACGTCACGTGAGATCGGGACTTATCGAAAGGTAAGTGAAATCCCGGTCGTTACATCCACCCCTTTCACTTGAGAATAACCCTTGGCGACAAGTCTTGCTTTGTTCCTCACGACATTCCCGTTCTCATCTTGTTTGTTCTTAAAGACCTATTTAGCACCAATGATGTTCTTGCCCTTCGGTCTCTTCACCAATTCCCACACTTGATTCCGCTCAAAGTTGTTGAGCTCCTCTTGCATAGGCAACATCCATTTGTGATCTTTCACCGCCTCATCAATGTTCTTGGGCTCTATCAAAGACACAAAAAAGAACTTCTCGCAAGCAATGTTAGCCGCATCATAATCATTAGTATCATTAGTATAATTCAGCTTATATTAATTTCTCTTGGTCTTTAACCCTTGAGAGGGACTCCCAATAATTAAGTCACTTTCGTGAGCTCGAAGAATGGGTTTGTGCCTCTTTGGAGCCTCTTGATGTGGTGCTTGTGGTGGAGAGACATCTTGTGCATTTTGTATGGCTTGCTCCTTGGAGATGACAGTGTCTTGTAGTCGGAGCGAAGAGCTGCAGTCTTTTTCAATTCTTGATGTGACATCATTGTCGAACATGGTGGTGTACCACTTGATGTAGGCGATCCTTGATATCTTAGGGTAGAAGACACTTGAGGTGGCTCTCTTGGTGCTTGAACACTTAATGATTCTTCTACTTGTGTTGTTGATGTAGTGTTCTCACATGTAGAGTCGTTTAGGAGTCTTCCGACGGCGGAGTAGAAGAGTTATCTTCTCTTGGTAGAACTTCTCCTACGGGCATCTTTCGCATTGCCTACTCCAAGGGTTCATCATCATCTACATCACAATTATAAGATTCTTTGTTCTCTTGAGAATCATTAGTTTCATCAAATTGCACATCACATGATTTCTCAACAAATCTGGTAGTTGCATTAAAGACACGATAAGCTTTAGAGTTACCGGAATACCTGACGAGAAATCTAATGTCGGTCCTCTTCTCAAACTTACCAAGTCTCTTCCTTTTCTTGAAGATATAGCATTTAAATCCAAAGACCCGGAAATAGCTCACATTTGGCTTTCTTCTCACTAATAGCTCATAAGGTGTCTTCTTTAAGAGGCGATGTAAATAAACACGGTTTGAAGTATAGCATACCGTGTTGATGCCTTCAGCCCAAAATCTCTTCGGGGTCACATATTCATCCAACATAGCCCTAGCAAGCGTGATGAGAGTCCGATTCTTTCTCTCTACTATACCATTTTGCTCCGGGGTGTAGGTAGCCGAGAACTCATGCTTGATGTCAAGATCATCCCAATACTCCTCAATGATAGAGTTCTTGAACTCCGTCCTATTATCACTTCTAGCCTTCTTGATCTTAGCTTCAAATTTATTTTGAGCTCTCTTGACAAACTTCTTGAAATTGGTGATGGCTTGAGCTTTGTCTTCTAGAAAGATGGTCCATGTATACCGAGAGAAGTCAGCAACAATCACCATACAATAGAGGTTACCCACAAGACTCTTGTAAGTTATTGGTCCGAAAAGATCAATGTGGAGTAGCTCTAGAGGTCTTGAAATAGATATTATGGTTTTGCAAGAATGAAGAGTTGCAACTTGCTTTCCCGCTTGACATGCACTAAACTACTTGTCCTTCTCAAAAGTGACGTCTTGAATTCCAAGAATTAAGCCCTTCTTGGTGACCTTCTTCAACTGACCCATTCCAATATGAGCAAGCTTCCTATGCCACAACCATCCTTTAGAGGACTTAGTAATAAGACAAGTTTGCGGCGCAACTTCACTTGAAAAGAAATTTACAATATAGAGATTGTTGTGCCGAGAACCATTGAATGTGAGGCCCAAAGATTTGTTGATCAATTCAGCACCCTTATCATTGAAGAAGCATGTGAAACCAAGATCACACAATTGAGCAATTGAGAGAAAGTTGAAGCTCAATGATTCTACTAGCATGACATTAGAGATTATCAAGTCATTAGATATAGCGACTTTGCCCAAGCCCTTGATTTTTCCCTTGTAATTGTCTCCAAAAGTCACTTTATCTTTATCCTCATCTTTCTTGGTGGTGGTGAACATCTTATGATGGCCAGTCATGTGTTGAGTGCAACCGCTATCAAGAACCTAATGTTTACCACCATTCTTATAATTCACCTTACTAGAAGCCATGAGACAAAAGATGTTAGTATCCAAAATATTGCTAGATTCACTTGTACTAACCTCAACAATAAGAGCAACTTCTTGAGATGAATTTTGTTCCTTGGAGCGCTTGAGATGATCCTTCCATGTGTCATTTTTTTGTTTGCTTCATCCATAGTGATATGACGCTTCTCATAAGAATTGATCCAACCTACAAGCTTATTAATGCGAGTGCACAAATCTTTTGAAGCTTTATTAGGTAAGACAATAATATTATCATACTCATCACACAGAACTACATAAGAGTCCTCTAGCAAACTACTAGCAATAGCATTATCATCAAGAAGTAAATGAGAATTAGTAAAAGTAGAGTCTGCAAACTGTGGGCTCAAGTGTGTGATGAGCATGTACTCCAATTATCTTGCTTGAGGTAGAAGCATTTAGATTCTCCTTCTTAGATGAAGCTTTATGAGAGACATAAGAGCTAGAAATCTTGTTTGAGAGGAACTTCTTGATGGATTCATCATGAGAGATTTTACGTGCTCATTCAAAGGAGTTGATCTTTTCAACAAGACTACGCAATCGTAGCATGGTAGCACCTATAGATTCATCATCAAGAGTTTCAAAGTGAGTGTAGGCATCTATGAGCTTAAGATAAGTAAAATTATCAGTCATGATAGCACTTAAAGAGTTGCTAGATGAAGAGTTTGAATAGTTGTTTATGTTAGCACTCGAATTCTCCAGTTTTGTGGCATAAAGGTAGCTTAGCAAGCGATTCTTCCATAAGCCACTACCGGACCCTGATGAAGAACTTGTCTACATCACTCCCGATCACTTCTCAAAGACGGTTAAGCCTAAAAATGAGCACTTGGCTCTGATACCACTTGAAAAGATCAAGTGACCGAGAAGGGGGGTTGAATTGGGCACTTACACTTTCACGGAGTTAAACAAGTTAGAAGAGAACTCATGAAGCTAGTAAGCAATCTGGCACGAGAGCCACCAAGAGAGACAACTAAACAACCTATCACACTACTCACAAGAAAGTAAATGCGGTAAGTAAAGAGAAGGGTGATAGAGATGCTCAGCGATTTTTTTTGAGATCTTGGAAGGATGGCGCCTTCCCCTAATCCTCGTTGAACCACTCCCATCGAAGTCTTGGTTTCTCCCGTCGTTCTCGAAATGATGCTCACAAGGTTACGCTTCACTCTCAGAGTGAAAACACCGGTGCCTCGGCTGTAGCAAACAATACTTAAGTGCTAGAGCAAGCCTTCAAGCCTCGGGCGCTCACTCTTGGTGTCCTTTTCAAGCGGAGAACCCAAAACCGGGTACAAACTTGATGTGGACTTTCACAATCTCTTTGGAAGCTCGGACAACGACGTCTAACCGGCCTAGTCTGCTATAGACCAAGAGTAACAATCCAAAGGCACTCCTCTCAGCCTCACAAGCTCTAGTAATACGTGGATTCTCTTTGCTACTCTTCACAAGCACTTAAGATCTCACTGGATGCTCTCTTGTGCTCCCTTGATGAACCTTGGCTATCAACAAATGATCTCTAACTATTCTGACCGCGAGCAAGCTTCACAACAGCTCCGAGAATGGTTTAAATAGGTCCCAAACCCAGAAAGAACCGTTACCAAAAAGCTGTCTACTTTTTTCAGTCACCGAATTTTTCCGATGACTGGGACCACTGGACTGTCGGTGACTCCTGGTCTGCATCTGGCAGAAAACATCCTCTCTGGAATACATTCCATGTGACAATGGACTGTCTAGTTCATACCATCACCGGACTGTCCGGTGACCTTCTCTTTTGAACTTCCAGAGATACCTATTTTGGACACCTACTCCGGGGCTCACCGGACAGTCAAGTCTCTGACTGATGGACTGTCTGGTGATTTCTTCCTGATGACTCCAGAGAGCACCTCTCTCTAGAGTTCGAGCTCCTGCACTCACAGGACTGTCCGATGACTCCCGTCGGACTGTCCGGTGACTCCAGCTTCACTGCCTCTAGAAAACATCTCCTTCGTACTTCAGCTGTGACCCTCACTGGACTGTCTGGTGACACCGACGGACTGTCTGGTGACCTCTTCGATTGCTGGAACTTGACTTTCTCAAGATCTTCAAGCTTTCGGCTGCAACTCTTGACATCTTCAAGCTTCTTCTGATCACTCAAGTGCCTCAGAGAACCTGGAGTATCCACACACCCTAATTTTTGTAAAACCGAGACAAGTGACTCGACCCCTCTTAATAATACCGGTGTTTCCCATAGACTCAAAGCCTAAAACTAAGCCACACATGGCTCAAGATCATCTTTAGCCTTGGACCAGCTCTCTTAAACACGTCGGAGACTTGAACAACCTTGAAGAAACCGACTCGTAGAAGTGTTGAATAATGATAGTAAACCTGCATCCAATGAGTTAGTTCATGGTTCTCATTCAATCACCAAAATCATTCATACCTTTGAGGGGCTTCAATGGTCATGATGCTAACAACGACACTAGGCCCGTGCTGGGGGAGGTCAGATCTCAGCCTCGGCCACCTGAGAGATGGAGGAAGAAGACCTCATCCCGCAAAAGTTGTGAGAAGCAACTTCAGTGGAGCTTTTGGCCCGTAGTTCTTGTCTGGTTTTTGGGATGGCCACTAGTCAGGAAGCTAGACCAAAAAGCGTGGTGTTTGTTTGAGCTTTTGGCTTTTAGACCGAAAAAGCTGGCCAAAAACTCGAACAAAGAAGCCATTAGAGTTGTCACAGTAGTCCTTTGAGAACAATTCGCTCTAGTACCTCTAAGACCCCATTTGAATCCAATCAGGATCCTTAGATTGTAGAATCCGGATTTTAAGATTTTAAAATCTCAGCCATCTGGATTGCAAGATTTTATCTGGAATCCTAGATTTCAGAATTCGGATTCCAAAAATTCAAAATCTCAACCATTTGGATTATGAGACTTTTATCATTTTAGGTATATTAGTATTCATTGTGGTATAGAATTTTAAATAATATTTAGGTCAATCGGATTCTATAGGATATTATAATCTTCTAAAAACTCACCAATTTGATATCAATAGGACTTTTTTTTTATCTAAATTCTCGTAATCCATTAAGATTCAAATGGGACTATTGACACCAAAACATTGACGCCACTGGAGTGTTCCGCACAGTGCCGGAGTCTCCGGCACTGTGCCAAACACTCTGGCAAGCTCTCTTGGGTTTGGGAGTTTCGCCCACCGGACTATCCGGTACATTCCTGGATTATCCGGCAAACCCTCTCGAATTGGGGCTTGTTGCCCACCGGAGTGTCCGGCATGTTGTCGGACTGTCCGGCAAGCTCTTTCGGGTTTCAGAGTTTTACATGATGGACTTTTCGGCACGTGTCCGGTGACTCGAGTGTCTGGCAATATGCCGGACTGTCCGGTGAGGTTTGTTTTGATTGTTTTAGAAACAAATTACCTTTCTATTTTTTAGGATCCGAGATCTCTCGGGGTAAGACCACCCCACCTCTATAAAAAGAGGCCTCAAGCCGGCCTCAAGTCGATTGAGGGGCATCTCAGTCGTCTCTACAAACTTGCTTTTACATTTTTTACCTCTTCAAACTCTAAACCCCTTACTCGACCCCAATTTTGTTCTTCTCCCATCCCAGCGATGTGTGAAGGCAATCTGACTGGCCTGACCGAGTCCGGATCAACCCTAAGAAGATCCTCCTCCGACGGGTCCCTCGTGAGGTGGGTTTTCTAGGTTCTCGTGGTTATCTTGTCAAGGCGACATCGAAGTTCCACACCAAACCCACTTTCGGCGTCAACACACTTTTTGGCGGCCCCGCTGGGGGAAGAAAGTTTCCGGTTGCACGAACTGAATCATCCTCTCCATATCATGTCTTCCGAGATCTTGCCAAAGAACTTCGTGATGCCATCGTTGGAGGAAGCTCCCGAAGAGGCATGGAAGTTGTTCCTAGAACTACAAAAGGCCATGGAGAAGCAGCACAAGGCGCGCGAGGAGCAGGAGCGCAAGGTGTGGCAAGATCAAAAAGTCGTGCTTCAAGAAGGATTGTCAAGGGACGATCTCTCAAGTCAAGGAGACCGTTCTTCCTACCATCCCCAACAAAAAAACCGTAGGTTCCACTAACGTAAGTTCATCTACTCAACCCATGGTTGCTTTTGAATATCTTTCATCTTGGCCGCTCATAGTCAAAAGGTTTTAAGAGATGAGATGCAATATATGATTCAATAAACCATAGCGAAGTCATTGAAAGATCTTGTTATTATCAATTGTGCTACACAAGTAGAGAAGCCTCATTCTAATTCAGCGGCACCCAATGTGTCTAACGTTAAAAAACCATGGTACGGTATGCCGTTGAAGTCATTTAGTGGGCAATCGAGTTTCCAAACCGGTGTGCAAACTAATGCTTTAGTAGTACCTCCTACTAATGTAGAACCCATTGATAGCATTCCCAATCCGGCTACTAGCCGATTGAGTGAGGTATCCAACTTTGTCCCTCTGTACCGCACCACCGCATATAGTACACCACACATTCCAGCAAGCAGTACAGAAATGCCTTATCGACCAGTGCATAATATAAATTTAATGTGATAGGAAGTAGCGCGCAAGCAAATCCACATAGAAACCCCACTACAAACATAGAAGAGCGCCTCGCAAACTTCAAAGAAGATCTTACTAAGCAATTCCAAGACACACTAGGAGTTGATTTGAAAGGTAGAGACCGAATCTATAAAAAACTGTACCTTTCATGCTTTGATTCGGTCCCTTATCCTAGTGGTTGGCGTGTCCTGTATTTTGTGAAATTTAGCGGCGAAGATAATAGAACTACATTGTAACATGTTAGTCAATACACCGCTCAATTAGGAGAAGCAAATAGCATTGATGCTCTAAAAATTAGACTTTTCTCCTTGTCAGTGACCGAACCACATTCTCATGGCCTTCGTCTTTGCCTCCGGATTCCATTGCACATGGGAATTCTTGGAACACAAATTCCATGATCATTTTTATTTCGGAGACAATGAATTTAAATTGTCACACTTAACATCGGCTACACAAGGGAAGGATGAGACGGTTGCTAGTTTCATTTGACAGTTTAGAGAAGTCAAAAAAACCGTTGCTTTAATATGACAATTTCTGAAAAAGATTTGAACAATTTAGCTTTTAACGGTTTACAATCTCATCTTAAGGAAAAGTTGGAGGGTTATGATTTTATTACTCTCATGTAACTCCAGCAAAAAGCTTCGGCACAAGAGAGCTGAAGCAAAGAACCAAAGCATGATCATAAAATTCGGCATAATGTTCATGTTGTTGAATATGATTCGGATAGCATCGATGATGAGTCTAACGATATACTTGCTGCTGAGTTTTAATTGGCCATCTAAGAGCAAATCTTTAGCATGTAATGTACTCAAACCGGTTCATAAGAATCAGAAAGATGATGTGAAATATACCTTTAATATAGCCAAATGCGATAGAATATTTGATGAGCTGCATAGAGGTGGGTATATGAAGTTGTCTTATACATTGCCGTCGATGGATGAAATAAAATGTAGAGCATATTGTAAGTGACACAATTCATATTCTCATGCTACTAATGATTGCAATGTTTTCCGTGACAGGTCCAATCGGCCATCAATGAAGAATGATTGAGTCTCAAAGAAATGCAAATAGATAAGCATCCGTTACCGATGAACACTTTGGATCTCAACCCTAAGGTATTGATTCGGTTACATCAAGCCGATACAACAAAAGGGAAGAATGTCATCATCGGGAAAGAAAGGCCCGCTCCTTCGAGTGACACCGTCACTTATAGAAAAGTGGTGATAGAAAAATCTACCGATGGTAACGAGTCCATCAAAGTCACTATTAGAGGCTCGGGTCCCAAGGGGCAAGCTTCACAGCCCAAGATGATCAAACCAAAGAATCTCGAAGTGGGCAAGTGGAAGGTGAACGAGAGCAAGGTCAAGAAAAAAAAGACAGCTTTCAGAAGTACACTTTGACCACCTCATAGAGAAATACAAACACCAAAAGACCAATTCGAGGAATCGGTGATGAGCGTCCTAGGAAATAGGTGAGACCGAATATGACTATGCTGGTTCCTCCTCCACTTATGTTCGGTTTGCCGCCACCATGGTGCATCCCCGTGCCTTATCCTCCAGTCCCGATGTGGAATCCACATATGGGACTGTGGATGCATATTCCATCGATACAATACCCACCGTTCCATCCGGGGTGGGGCACACCGAAAGGGAATGTCTTCACTAGACTCTCCGACTATGCTCATGATCGGCCCGGACTCTGCCGATCAACACTAGAAAAGGTGTTTTTCTAGCCGCCCCAAAATAGGAGTGGCGCATCAAGCAAGGTAACGATTACACTCTCCAAACTTTTATAAATCAAAAAATTGCATCCGAAGGTGTCGTGAAAATCAGCACGATTGATGTTAAGATTGGGGGAGTTTTCGGTGGACCGATCGCGATGAGTGATCCAGTTGAGAAGGCTTCTCATGATAACAAGGCAAGGAGTAGCAAACCCTCTTCCAAGTACACGCAGCCGAGGTGGTGTCCTTCCGGCTTGACATGAACTAAAAAGAGGAAGCTACAGTGGCTACACTTGCGTGAAATTTGAGAGCAAGAAGCCGAAAAGGAAAGGGACAAACTATTCAACGAAGTCAAGCTTATGGTTCCTCAAGGTACGCAATGGAAGGTGAAAAAGCCCGAACCTCCAACTTCACCACTACTAGAAGAATCGGCCACATCAGTGGAGATGTCGAACCAAGCCGATGCCACGCCCGTGGAAGATTCTATCGCGCCCACGCCTACGAGGGATGTCGACACGTCCGAGTTTGACAATGATGACCTTCTCGACTACGAGCCGACGCCACCTTGGGAAGGTATGGATATTAATACTATTTGCTTATCTCTTTTGAAATATTTTTTAGTAGAAGAGGAAGAAGTTATGACTCAGTTTGATTTTGGTCCTAAAAATGCTATCTTTGAGAAACCCAAAGAATCGGATAACCATTTGAAGCCACTTTACATAAAGGGACATATTGATGGTACATCGATGTCTCATATGCTTGTAGATGGAGGTGCCATTGTTAGTCTAATGTCATACTCTTTATTTAAGAAGCTAGGTAAGACCGATGATAAACTCATCTGGACCAACATTGACTTTGAACGGTGTGAGAGAAAAAGATCCCATTGAAGCTAAAGGGCTCGCTTCAATGGAGCTCACCATCGGAAGTAAGACTATGGCTACCGCCCTTTTTGTTGTTGATGTTCGGGGAGCTATAGTTTGATTTTGGGGCGTGCTTGGATCCACGCCAGAATTGTTCCATCTACTTTACACCAATTCTTAATATAATGGGTTGGCGATGATGTAGAGATGTGCATGCGGATGTATCGCCTTGCATTGCTATAGCCGATTCATCTTTGTTGCCGCATAATAATGTCAAGTGTTTGACGGGCTTAGATTTGACAGATTATGATTTTTTTAGTGTTACTAAAGATGGATTTGTACCCGTCAATGTAAAGCCGATGGAAAATCGCCTCAATCATATTATGTGATTTAATAGACTCAAATTTAGATTGGTTGCAAAAAAGAGTTGAACACTATCGGGCTAGTGTGAACGATTTGTGCGAAACTATAGAAGAAACAGAAGACATAGATAAGCTAGGACAAGGTTTTACGTCGGTCGATCCTCTTGAGGAAGTAAATCTTGGTGACAATGAGAATTCAAGGCTGACGTTTTTGAACAAAAATCTGAAAGCCGATTATAAAAAAATTAATCAAGCTTTTAAAAGAATATGTAGATTGCTTCGCATGGTCTTGCAATGAACTTGTAGAACCTCGGCTTTCTATCAAATCTAGTTTTCGGCCTTTTAAGCAACCGATGAGAAGGTTAAATCTGGACAACCTCGGCTTTCTATCAAATCTAGTTTTCGGCCTTTTAAGCAACCGATGAGAAGGTTCAATCCGGACATGTATGATCGCATTAAAGAAGTAAACCGATTGCTTGATGCAAATTTTATAAGGCCTTACGGGTATATGGAGTGGATATATAATATTGTACCCGTCGAAAAGAAAAACACGGGTAAGATAAGAGTTTGCATTGATTTTAAAAATCTGAATAGAGCCACTCCCAAAGATGAGTATCCCGTGCCTATAGCCGACATGCAGATTAATGATGCTTTGGGCCATAAAGTGATTAGTTTTCTTGATGGTAATGCGGGTTATAATCAAATTTTTATGGCCCAAGATGATATGTCTAAAACTGCATTTAGATGTCTCAGTTTTGTCAGTTTATTTGCATTGGTTGTTATGACTTTTGGGCTGAAAAATGCGGGTGCCACTTATCAAAGGGCTATGAATTTTATCTTTCATGATTTGCTTTGTGTCATCATAAAAGTTTATATTGATGATGTGGTGATTAAATCAGCTGCTTTAGATCCACACTTGGTCGATTTGCGTCATGCTTTCGACGAGGAAATTCTTAGGTTTCATTATCCATGAGAATGGCACAGAGATAGTTTCTAAGAAAATAGAAACCATACAAAAAGTGCAAGCGCCTACATGCAAAAGAGATGTGAAAAAATTCTTAGGTAAAGTAAATTACTTGAGGAGATTCATATCCAACTTATCGGGAAAGATTAATACATTCACTCCTATCCTTCAGTTGAAAAAAAAGACCGAATTCACCTGGGGGCAAAACAGTAAGAAGCCTTTGACAAGATTAAAATATACTTGTCATCACCTCCGGTTCTTAGGGCTCCTAGGAGGGGAACTCCTTTTCGCCTATATGTGGCAGCCGGAGATTATGTGATTGGTGCTGTTTTGACACAAAAAACCGAAGGAAGAGAGTACGTGATCACACACGTAAGCCGACAGTTGACAGATGCGGAAACAAGGTACACTCGTATCGAGAAACTATGCTTTTTCTTGTATTATGCTTGCACTAAGTTAAGACATTACTTGTTATCTAGTACTTGTGTGGTTGTTCATCAAACCGATGTTATTAGACATATGTTGCATATGTCAATTTCTAGTGGTAGACTTGGAAAATGGGCGTATGCTTTGATTGAATATGATTTGGCTTATGAGTCATTAAAGTCCATGAAAAGCCAGATCGTTGCTAATTTCATTGTTGAGCATCAGATTGATTTAGAGCACGATTTATACGTTGGTTATATAACATTCACCCCTTGGAAGTTATATTTTGATGGATCGGTTTGCAAGGAGAGTCATGGCAGTGGTGTGGTGTTGATATATCCTTATGATGCGGCATTTGAGTTTTTAAACCGATCAAAATACAATGGCACCAACAATCTGGCCGAATATGAAGCATTGTTCTTCTGCTTGGAGATGTTAGAATCTATGGGGGTGAAACATGTTGAAGCTTTCGGCAATTCGCTATTAATAGTACAAGTTACCGGAAATTTTCAATGTTTAGATGGATCGTTGAATGCTATCTTAGATAAGTGCCTAGATGTGGTCAAAAGGTTCAACGAGTTCTGCATATAGCATGTTCCTATGCTAGAAAATAGTAGAGCTAATGATTTAGCGCAACAAGCATCGGGTTACAATATTAGCAAAGAAAAATTCTTTATTATTAAGAAACTGATGTATCAGGTGCTAGAATTGGAAGATTCAGCTAATAGCAAGATAAATAATGACACTGCCAAATCATTAGATTAGAGGTCTGTCATAATTTCATACATTTGCGATCCAACACAAAGGGTAGAACGAAAAGTTTGGCACATGGCTTTCAAATATACTTTGATTGACGGTCATTTGTATCGCCGAATGGGAGACGATTTGCTTTTAAAGTGTCTAAGTGACAAAGAAGCCAAAGTGGCTATGGGGGAGGTTCATGAAGCTATTTGTGGCACACACCAATCGGCTCTTAAAATGAAGTGGCTATTGAGAAGAGCTGGATTCTATTTACCCACTATGATTGCCGATTGTTACCATTACTACAAAGGGTGTGAAGAGTGTCAAAGATTCAGGAATATTCAATTAGCACCTGTTGCCATGATGAATCTCATCATCAAACTTTGGCCATTCCGAGGTTGGGGGCTAGATTTTGTTGCATAAATACATCCTCCGTCTTCGAAAGGACACCGCTTCATGTTAGTAGCAACGTATTATTTTACCATGTGGACCGAAGTGGTTGCCCTTAATAACATGACACATAAAGAGGTAATTGAGTTCATCACTAACCATATTATCCATAGATTCGGCATACCGCAAACTTTGACCACAGATCAAGGTACATCATTCACATCGGGTCATGTTTGTGAGTTTGCTTAATCCTATGGGATTAAGTTGCTCAATTCTTCTCCGTATTACCTTTAGGCCAATGATCAGGCCGATTCTAGTAATAAGACATTGATCAAGCTCATTAACAAAAAGACAGAGGATCATCTCAAGAGGTGGCATGAAGTCTTATCGAAAGCTTTATAGACTCATCAGATATCTATGCATGGGGCGACTAAGGTAACCCCTTACGAGCTTGTCTATGGACAAGAGGCCGTTTTACCCGTCGAGGTAAATATAGTAGCTCTAAGATTAACTAAACAGAATAATTTATCCGCCGATGAGTATGGGGCGTTGATGTTAGATAATATTGATAAGGTAACTGATAAGCACTTGAGTGCCTTGAAGGAAATTGAAAAAGACAAAACACGAGTTGCTAGAGCTTACAATAAGAAATTGAATATCAAAACTTTTCAAGTAGGGAAATTAGTTTGGAAAACAATTCTGCCCGTAGGCTCAAGAAGCAAAAAGTTTGGTAGATGGTCCTCTAGTTGGGAAGGACCATATAGAATAATGAGAGTCATAGCCAGAAACGCCTACATGGTAGAAGACTTGCGAGGAATATCATTACCTAAAGCTCTCAATGGCTGCTACTTGAAAAAATATCACCCGAGTGTATGGCAAAATGCTTAAAAGGGAACTAGCCAATATGATGAATATCGTTGCTAAAAACTCGTAATATGGCCGATGAGTCGAAGAACCATCGCCCTTAAATGTTTTTGGGTGCTTAGAATGCTTTATGGTGCAGGTACTCAAAAAAAAGCAGGGGGTATGTGTTGACACCAAAAAATTGACGCCAGCCCTCTCGGGTTTGGGAGTTTTACCCACCGAATTGTCTGATACATTACCGAATTGTTCGGCAAGCCCTCTCGGGTTGGAGCTCGTTGCCTACAAGAGTGTCCGACATGTTGCTGGACTGTCCGGCAAGCCCTCTCGAGTTTCAGAGTTTTACACGATGGACTATCCTGAGTGTTCGGTGACCAGAGTGTCTGGCAATATGCCGGACTGTCCGGTGAGGTAGGTTTCGGTTGTTTTAGAAACAAATTACCTTTCTATTTTTTAGATCTAAGATCCCTCGAGGCAAAACCACCTCATCTCTATAAAAAGAGGTCTCAAGCCGATTGAAAAGCATTCCAATCGTATCTTAGAACTTGCCTTTATGTTTTTTACCTCCTCAAACATTAATCCCTTTACTCGACCCCAATTCCATTCTTCTCCCGTCCCGATGACGTGTGAAGTCGATCCAGCTGGGCTGATCGAGCCCGATCAACTCTAAGAACATCTTTCTTAGACGGGGTCCCTCTCGAGGTGGGTTTTCTAGATGCTTGCGGTGATTTTGTTAAGACAACATCGAAGTTCTGCACATGGATGTGCGAGTGGTGCGTTGATCTGAATCTGCTTTTGGTGTCAACAAGGACCTAACTCTTCACGTCCTGACACAGCCAGGCTTGCGTAATTTTGAGGGTTTTTATTTGAGAAACTTAGCTGATCAGGTACATGTCACCTCAGTCAGGTCAAGGTTGGGCTGAGGAAGATGAAAGGTTGGGCTGGCGGCCTTTTTTCCATTCTTTTCAAACACTTTCACCACTTATTTTTATATTTTTTCCTCCAAAAATATACATTACGAAAGTGTAAAAAATTATAAATAATCTATACTCGTGAATTATCACTACTTCTTAAAAAGAACAGATTTTGTTTTCTACGTACACACAGTAAAATGTCCCTAACAAAGATGGGTTAGACTGTGTACACAGAAAATGCACTCAGAATTATCTCTTCTTACAATGATAAATAAAAATTTTTCACAGACACCTCTTACAAATCTAATAAACAAGCTCTTTTGGATCTTTCAGATTATAGACCCAAATAGACTATTGTTAGTTAATAAAACACAACTATCCAAAACAAATATATAAAATTAAAAAAGTTGTTGAAAAAGAAAACAAATTTGTTTCGATCCGTTTGAAACGCTTATGGCTCCTACATCCTCTAGCCCCGATGAAATCACCGTCCCGCAGCCTCTCTGCACCAGAATTGTCACCTCAAAACAAGAGTTGACTATTATTTTTCATTTGTAATGATCGTCATGCACAAATAAAAATGAATCTGAAATGAATTTGCCTTCGCCCTTGCATTGACTATTCTTATTTGAAGTAAAAAAATGTCGAGCAACTAATGATTAAACGCGACATCCTAATAGACTGATTATTCTTATCCATATTAAGCTAGGCTGATAAACTAATAATTTATTTATACAGTACTTTATATGTTGTGAACTTAGGACTTGCATTACATGTATTGTAAGACTTAGTGAATGATCAATGTTTATCTTATTGATGCTTCCCACTTATTTACTGTTTATCGACCCGTTACATTCTCATTCGAATTATTCTATTTTTAAAACTCCATATTTATACATTCATTTCTGTTTCTGTCATTTTCATTTCCATTTCTGTTTGGTGTTGTAAATATATAAGTGAAAATTGTTGTGGTGTTTTTCCGACTATTTCCATCCATTTTCAACCTTAGCCATACATCCGCTACACCCGGTGCCGCTGGCCTACTATTACCTGTGCCGGTGCGTCGCATTATGCAGTTTATAAATGAGAAACATCAAATTTTAATATTAATATATTATTTTTTAAGTTAATATTTTTTTTAAGCCGTAACGTTAGCATGGGCACGTTTTGGTGGGGTAAAATAAACTAAAATATAGTTTAGAAGATTATTTGGAGTTTGGATATACTTAAGGGGAGTAAATTGGACTCTATCTTTTTTTTTTAAATTAAAAGGTGATGGAATGTAAGCGGGTGTGGAATGGAGCGAGAGTGCGCTTTCTCCCTTTCATCTTATTCAAGCCAACCTGAATTACTTACCTCTGTACAGCAGTGTGAGCCGGTGGCGCTAGTGATACGGGTGGCAGGATAAAAGAAGACATCAGCAAAAATGGTGAGCAAAAGGAAGCATAGCACCTTGCACGCTTTTGTCTGCATAATAATAAGCAATATATAAGATTGATGAAAAAAAAATGAAAGTTGTCCACCAGGTCAGGCCCAATTCCAGATCGGGTGACACACCCGGTCGGCTAACCCTCCTCTGCTGCTTTTTGCACCAAGTTTTGACCAACGGAAGCGTGACACGTCTGCCAAGTTGTTTCCGTGGGCATGCCGATGAATATTCACTTCGAGCACCGCCTTTGACAGGCTATAAAAGGAGGGGCACCTCTCCCGTTTCAAGAACACCACAATAAGGCAAAGATCTCCATTCCAAAGACATTAGCACTACTCCTTAGCGTTTAAAAGAAAGGTAGAGACTGAGGGGTACCCGGAGAAGTGCCGGCCTTGTTGGCATCGTCTCCAAGCTTGTATCCCGACAAGTATCTCCGAGGATCGTGTGTAGGAGAGGTGGGCCTGTACGTGTCTTCTCCAACACTGTATTTTGGTGTTGCTCCTGAGGGGTGCTGAGATGAGTGTCGGGCCTGTCAACGCCATCTCCAAGCTTGTATCTCTACAAATGTTTCTTGGTTTAAGTAAATATTTATGATTCTCTTGTATGTTCATCTAGTCTAGATCAGGTTCTTACAGCTTATGGGTTCATCGCTCTATATTGCTTAGAGTACCTTAGTCCTTTATTTTGTGTAGTAACTTACTTGGTAGAATTGATGTGAAGTACAGTGGTTGCCTTTATTTATTGCATATTACACGGGTTGCTGAGGTGTTGGTAGTCTTTAAGTACGGCTTATACCACCAATGAACCTCAAAAAATAAACAAAAACTTAGCATTTCTTGCACTTATACTATTTCAAATAATGTACTTTCATTTATACATGAAAAAAATGTGTATGTAGGTGAAAATTAACTTTCAGAAGTGAGGAAATGTTCCAAAATGGTGAAAGTCAATAAACCAACGAATCAGGTAAAGCCTTTTGGCAAGGAGTCAACCTGCGGAGATAAAAAGAATATTCCAACGGATTTCCAAAAGAATCTTTCCCAAGACCCCCCCGGGGTCCCAGACCGAAGATGGGCCAAGAAGGTCCCACCCTAGCATCGGTTGACCCCACAGGTCGGCTGAGGGCATTTAGCCTTTCTCGATCAACCTCGACGTGCCACCTCTCCCACACTTTTTGTAGATGTTCTCAGTGGTTTGGCGCGTGAACCAAGTCTCTGAACTGATGTAGAGAGGCTATAAATAAGACCCCTCACTCCTCACTTCAACACACACCAGAGTTTTCAGATTTTTCACTCATACTCCATTAGTGATCTGTTTCCAAAACACCGTCACTGATATGGACTATATTAGTGACACGTTTCCACCGTCGCTGATATGGACCCTATTAGTTACATGTTTCTTAAACACCATCGCTGATATGGACCCTATTAGTGACATGTTTCTGGGACCGTAGCTGTTTTAAGGAACTATCAGTGATTACAGCCATCACTTATGTCTTTTATCAAAGATGGTGGCGGTACCCCCGTCTCTGATGGTCGACTTATCAGTGATGGTGTTTTATCCGTATCTGATGTACCTACATCAGGGACCCAAATTTAGCGATGGCTCGATGTTTCATCACTAATGAGGTATTTTACCCGTCTCTGATGACCCTTTCTGTGGTAGTGGTTAGAGTGCCATTAGGCTAGAGAAGTTCCTCCATAGCTCTCAAGTCATCTTGGAGAAACTAATGAGTACTATTCTCATGGATCTTTTTCTTTTATGTTGACGTTGATCATGAATAAAAATATAATTTTCTTTTATTATATCTCCCTTAGTATATTTGTATTTAGCTTTATGATCAAACTGTTCTTGTTTGATGTATTTAGTCATAGACTTAGGCACCATGATGCTAAGTAGAGCCTACTTGTTATATTAGTCAATGCATGTTTAGGCGTCTATACCATGATATCAATTCAATGTGCTGTTAGTATGCTTTAGTCCTAGCTTTTGCTACCTAGGAGGATTAAAGTATAGGTGGGTAATGTGGACATGATGTTCAGGTTATTCACCTTCATTGAATGCAGGTATACCCTACGGTCTATAGAGGTAGGCGGTAGGTGGTGACAGCCCTGTCCGTCTATTTTAATCCTTTATGTTTGGGTATGACATAGAGTTTATTAAAGATGATGCACATTGACTTATTAAACTAAGTCAGAAGGCATCACACCAGTAATGCCTGGGTGTCTCTGGAGTTAAATCCTAAAACATGTTTAGACTAGATATTGTGTATACTCATGGGATTAATTTAGAAAATATAATAGAAAATATGCTTGTCCATATGCTTAGCACTTATATATATTTAGAATAGAATAGAGTAGTGATCCGATGTGTGTGTCCACTATCATATTTATTTATGCTTACTCCTGTCTAGACTTAGTTGTTTCAATATGAGTAGTATTGCCTTGAATTAGTTCTTAGAATACTTTTCTATCCCTGAATACTGCCTATGCCTTCTTTTAGGATAAATATGATACCCCAAAATACTCTTGTGTGAAATGCTACAATGGCAATTCCATGCGCTTTTAGAATCCTATCTGACATAATGTGAATTTACCATTAGCTAATACTTGTCCTCTTTACAATGATGTAATGAACGCCAACAAGGGGTAGGTGGTGACAAACCCTGTCCCTCCTTTGAAATCCTTCATGTTTGGATACGTAGTAGTGCTGTAAACTGGAGCAGCTTGTGGATGCAGGAGGAAACCGGTGCTCATAGTAATGTGCTAGTAATCAACCTTACCTAGTCCCAAACTTAGCCATCTTCAGAATCCCTCTCTACACCAGCCTACCTAGTTCTTGTTATCTCTGGATGAAGTAAGTTAGAAGATAGTACACTCACGTTGCTCGTGTTTGATAACCTTGGGATACTGTAAGGGAAGTAGTACATCGGTATTCAGTGCACTTGTGGATTTATCTGTGACATAACAAATACCAACAGATACCATGATGACATCTCCAAGTTTCAGACAGAGGAGCTAGTGGTTGTGCGGTGACATGTGGTCTAGGACAAAGGATGCAGGCTGCACGGGCCTCCCCCATGCCACGCCTAGTCCAGTGGGTAAGCTGATTAAGGTGTAGCATGGTATGGCTTGATTCCCAATCCATTGCACGCCGTGTTGCCCTGGGCCTTGCCATAGTGGGCAGGGCTCCTTGCCGACCAATTCTTGGTGATAGTTGGATCCTCCACTACTAGAATCAACCATTTACCCTAGGACCGAGTTCTTAAAGAAAGAATTTAAAAAGCCTATGGAAAGGATATTCCTACAAAGTTAACTAGGGGACCATTCTCAGGGATCAGGTTAATAGGAAATTAGACATGCCTTTCAGTTCCTCAAAAATAATATAAAAGAGACCCTGCACCACTGCTGCCCATCCTCACCATCGCTCGCTGTCATACCACACCTCGCCCTGAACCGCTGTCATATTGGCTGCCCACTCGTGCCGCTGCCCTATGCCCTCACCGCTCCTGTCCAAAGCCATCATAGCTTGAAGCTATCTCGCATGAATCGCCTATGGCTATCTGCCTCATGTTGCCCGCCTTGGCCGTCTTCTTCACGATGCACTCACTTCTGGCTATCTGCCTCATGTTACCCGCCACAGGCATCCCGCAACATCCATCCGCCTCGCACATGCAACACGTCAGTCACCTGCCCACACGGACAGGCTATCGGCAGTCAGCTTCGCACCGCCTGCTCGCCCTACTAATGCCTAAAAATGTTAGGGGAAAGAGGTACATGTGGGAGAGAGGAGAGAGGGGAGATATATTTTAAAAGACTGGTGGGTTCACTCCCTAGTGCACCTGAAGTATGAAAGGGAAAAACTTTAATTTCCTTAAAAAACAGTTAAAACCATAGGGAATGGGTATAGTTCTCAACTGTTTCTGATCACATGAAAGTGTCTTTCTGTAGGGTATGAAGGAAATCTTCACTGAATGAATGAAATTACCAGGAGAACTGGAGTTCTGTTTGTGCTTTTGTGTTCCGTCGGTGTTAATTTGTGGCCTACCTTGGCCCTCCCCCTAGGCCGGATTCCACATCTAGACAAAGTGGGCTGATTTCTGGTGCCTGTTCCCTCCACCACCAACCCTGCTTTCTCAGTTTGGGCTAAGTGGGCCGCAAAGGAAAAAGCGTCGCATGGTACAAAAATACATCTGTCTACATCAATTAATCTTAACCGTTGATTTTAAAAAATTGATACCAAGCCTACTATTTTGGTACCTTTGACTAGGTACCTGCCTATTTTTAACCATCAGATTTGATTAAATAGACGGTTGTGGTTAATTCCAAGCATTGTAACATCTCTCTCAAAAAATAATGCATATTTGTGCAGCAACAAAGACAATGCTAACGAAATATTTTTTACAATAATAGAATTCTATATATAGGCAGACTAGGGATGGTAGTTGGGTCCCCGGTTGAGGTCCCTATCGGGTTTTAGACCCGGCGAGTGCAGGTGCGGGGGTGAGAATCCAGCTACGGGTTGCATCCACACCTGACCCGCATAATATTGGGTGCGGGTGCGGGTGCGTGTTCCCCGTTGGGCCTGAATATAACCAATTATATGGTCCAATCGACCTTTTAGGTCTAGTCTATCGTCTGAAACCGACAGCAGACCCGAAACCTAACCCAAAAGCCAACAGAAGACCTAAAACCTGACCTGAAACACGACAAGAGACCTGGAACCTGACTTGAAACCCGATGGGAGACCTGATATCCGACTCAAAATCTAAATAATCTGTGTGTATATTATGATGGATATGCACTTTGTGACAAAATATAATGCAAACCTGACTGGACCCGACACCCGCCTGACATCTGACGGGCTCGGGTGCGGGTTTTACTTCTCACCTGCACGTGTAGGTCTAATATTACACCCGCAAATGTTTTTAAAGCGGGTGGCCGACTCGAACTCGTTCCGTTGTCATCCCTAGCCAAAATAGACAGCTAGAATATATGGCTCCATACTTAGTAGAGAAAAGGGGCAATTACAAAATCGCACCTATTTTGAAGTCCAATTCTGAAAATGGACTTATTTTTCAAACTTTGCATGAATGGACTAGTTTTTGAATTAAAAAAGCCCCCCCCCCCCTTTTGGTTCGTTAGTCAAAGAAATAATTTTTGAATTAAAAAAACAAAGTAAATAAAATGGACAGTCTTACCCCTGGTTCCTTCTCTCTTTTCCCACGTCCTTCCTAACAGATAGACCACAGCCAACGAAATGCTCACCTCTCCTGCCTGAATCCTAACCTAGGCAAGCGGCGGCGTGCTCGGCGCGCAGGGGCGGGGGCACGCGACGTAGAGGCGGCAGCGTGCTTGGTGTGCGCAGGGCTCGCGGCGGTGGCTGGCACCCAGGGCGGCGTGCTCAGCGCGCACGGTGCTCGCGGCACACGGGCG
>BCLH01003545.1:1435-20640 GCA_001602315.1 Zoysia pacifica
CGCGCGCAGCTGGCAGGCTTGGGCGCCGGCGGTGGCGGCTTGCGGCGCAGGTAGCGGCGGCAGCGCGCGGAGCTGGCAGGCTTGGGCAACGGGACGCGCAGCGCGGGCAGGCCAGAGATGCATGTGCGTGGAGCGGGCAGATGCGCAATGCGCAGTGCGGCGACGACAGTTGGTGGAGGTGCACCGGCGGCAGGCCGACCGATGACGCAGCGGACGCGACACAACAGATAGGGACGGTGGCGTGCGTCGGTGGACGGAAGACTAGCGGCGACGGAAACAGCGACGATGGACCACGGTGGCGGGTGTCGAGCGGCGGCAAGCACTGGACTAGGTGCCCAGGCTTTTATTTTTTTTTAATGGGACCCACTAAATTTCTAATTTCCCTAGAAACCGGAATTCTTAGGGAAGTGTTCCGTATGATTGTCATTGTTTGTTGTTTGTTCGTAGGGCACGTCAAGAAAATTGTTAATTCCAATAGTGAAATATAAAGTTTCTCAGTATGAAGGCAATAATTTATCCATACCTGTTATATATATAAGTATCAAGTTTGAAATGCTTAACTTCTGTCTTTCTGAAACTACCATTTTAGCAAAATGGTTTCAAGGTTCTTACTTTATTAGCACTATAGTTGCTTCCTCATTCAACATTAAAATGGCCAGTGTCAAGGAAAATCATTATTATAGTAGTATATTAAAAGGCAAATTTTAAAATAGGCTTAAATAAATATGGACCATTTATTTACGCTAATCTCAAAGTTTAAATTGTTCTTTTTATCTCTAGGAGTTAAAAATTTGTTAATAATTATTAATTATTGAATAATTCAATTTAGAAAGTAATTAGATAAGTGATAGTAATTAGGAGTGTGTTTTTTTATATAAATCAATGGTTGAGATTGAATTTGTATCTTACCACTTAGAAGGTGAAACAACATCACTTCATCTATTTTAGAAGGATTCTATTAAAATTGCCAGTGCCAAGGGAGTATATTCTAATCCACCATCCTTTTGACATTTTCATCTAACAAAAAAAAAAAGAGTACCTTTGAAACCTCAAGTTTAGTCTGTACATATCAAAATCAAATTGCTTGTTTTAGGTAAGAAGTCCAACAATAAATTCGATGACATGTGGGCCCTTATATAGTAGGGGGCCCACTTATTAGCTTCAGGTTGTCGACTGCTCTGACTACGAATGATCCTAGTGCTGCAGCATGGTGTTGCAGTATAACGGTGTTACTCCCTTCGTACCCAAATATAATAATTGTTTTTTGGGTTTGGTGAAAATCAAATTCTATTAACTTGGATGAATAATATATAAAAATTTAAATAATTTCTAATATAAAGAGTTACATATTATAAAAATATGTTTCATGAAGAATCTAGTAACATAATCTATTTATGATAAAATATCATTAATTTTTTATTATTAATAGTTAAAGTTAAAAGATTTTCACTCTAACTAAACCAAGAAATACTTATATTTAGAGATGGAGGTAGTACAAAGGTCAATTTCAGTCTCATAATTGAACTCCCAGTTTATCTGTTACAACTGCAATTTCTAGATGTCCTATAACTATAATGATAAAGAAAAGGAAGTCAGATACTGATAGAACTTGGGTTGCTACCGGAGTTGTCGAGGAGGTTGTACGGACAGAAAGAGAGGAGAACGTGGTCTGGGTAGGCAGCAAGGGCAAGTTGCGCCGTGGTGACTACGGCGCTCTAGGGTCGGTGGCGGCTAGGGCATCTGGTGAAGTCGGCAACTGATTGTTGCTTCTGCTTAATTCCTCCAATCAATGTTTATAGCTTATTTATAACCTCAAATTGCAAATTATAGATCTTATATTAAAGGATCACCTCAAACTGCCAACTATAGATCCTATGTTAAAGAAATGAATTATCCTAATTGAAAAAATAAGGAAAGTATAATATGAGCTGATCTTAGCCCTTAGATGGTGCCACCGAGGTGCCAGTTGGCTGATGCCTACAGCAGTGGATACCGGTCATAACATCTCTTCCCGCCTGGAGAAACAGCTCGTCCTCGAGCTGAAATGCTGGGTAGAGTTCTTGGAACTCTGTGAGCGGCTCTCAGGAGGCATCTTCCGCAGGCATGCCGCGCCATTGGACCAGGACACATCTCGGCGTCGTTGTGCATGCAGGATAGCCGCAGGAGTAGGCAGGATATAGCCATCATGCATGGAAGGGACTGGACTCGGAAAAGCAGGAGTGTCGCCGCGATGGGGCTTCAACAAGCCCACATGGAAGACGTCATGCAGGCGGGCACCCTCCAGAAGCTGGAGCTTATAGGCCACCTTGCCGACGCGTTCCATGATCTAGAATGGACAGGCGTAGCGAGGGTCAAGCTTGCCCTTGGTGCGCGGATCTAACGTATGTGTCAACCGGTGGAGGAGGCGCAGCCAGAACCAGTCGCCCACCGCAAACTCCAAGTCGCGATGGTTAGCATCGTAACAGCGTTTGGAGATCTACTGAGCCTGGAGGAGGTGCTCTCGCCCCTCGGCCAAGAACTCATCGCGCTCGCGAAGAAGGACGGCGGCGGCGTCGGTGTGGGCAGTCCCCTTCGTGTAGGTTAACAGGGGTGGTGGGTCCTGTCCATACACCAGTTTACTTTGAATGGCGTCGTGCGCAAGGCGGTGTGGAAAGACGTGTTGTAGCAATATTTCGCCCAGGGCAACCAGTCCACTGATGCGCGTGGACGGTCCTCGATGATGCAGCGTAAGTACATGGTGAACACCTTGTTGATGACCTCAGACTGGCCGTCAATCCATAGATGGAAGGCAATGCTCATGCGTAGCGTGACGCCGGCCATTTTACAGAGGTCGCGCCACACATGGCCCGTGAAGACTGGATCCATGTCGCTGACAATGTAGGAGGGAAAACTGTGTATGTGAACAATCTCCTCAAAGAAGGCTTGGACAACGGATGTGGCCGTGCATGGGTGGCTGACAGCGATGAAGTGGGCATACATGGAAAAGCGGTCGACAAACATGAGGATGACGGACTTGCCACGAAACTTTGGCAGGCCTTCAACGAAGTCCCTTGCTATGTCAGCCCATACTTGGGAAGGCACGGCGAGAGGTTGGAGTAAACCGGCCATTTGTAATGTCTCCGTCTTGTTTCACTAGACGTGCTGCAGGAGCGAACGAAACTCTGCACCAAGGTACGGCCACCGAGGATAAAGAAATAGCTGCGGAGCCGCTACAGCATCTTCTGCACGCCCTCATGACCAGCTGTGTGCGCCAACGTAATAGCCTGGTGGCGCAAGTCGCCCTGGTGTGGGACATAAATGCGTGACCTATGGAGGAGGAGGCCCTCCGCGGTACGCCACGATGCACGCAGCTCGCCGTCCTGCAGCTGCTGCAAGAGGTGACTCGTATTGGCCGCTGTACTGGTGGCAGTACAAATGTCATCAAGGAGCCTGAAGGAGGGTCCCGAGATGGTTGTTGCGCGGCCCCAGCGTGTCGTGTGGTGTCGATGTCGTGGCGGGACAGGGCGTCGGCCACTGTGTTCAAGCAGCCCAACCGATACTCAACGTTGAAGTTGAAGCCGAACAGCTTGTTGATCCACTGGTGTTGTGGTACGGTGGAGAGGCGCTGATCCAACAAGAACTACAGGGTGAAATGGTCGGTGCGCACAAGGAATCGCCGACCCCAAAGGTAGGGACACCAATGGTGCAAACAACCTACACGAGCCCAATTATTGAGAACATCCTTTCATTGTATACATACAATGCTCCTCCACCTACTATAAATGGTCTAATCACAAAACATGCTAAGTGGATTGAATTTATTGAATCTTTTTTTTACATCATCAAACATAAAAAAGGAAAGTATAATGTGATTGCTGATGCTTTGTCTAGACCTGTCCCGACTTGATTAACGGAAATTTAGACTAGAAATAATTAAACAACAATATGTGTTATATGCTAATTTTAAAGATATACTGCTACATTATCATAAAGGTAAAACTTGAAACAAATTTATGTTTAATGATGGCTTTCTTTTTAAAGCCAACAGTCTTTGTGTTTTAATTGGATCTGTTTATCTTTTGTTGTTACAGGAGGCACATGGAAGAGGATTGGTGGGACACTTTTTGGAGCAAAAAAGACAGAAGATATTTTGGCCACACATTTCTTTTAGTCAACGATGAGACGCGATGTTGAACGCTTCGTCACTCGCTTCACTACATGTTAAAAAGCTAAATCATGATTAAACCCATATAGTTTGTATATGCCTCTTCCCGTCCTTTTTATTCCTTGGGCGGATATCTTTTTAGATTTCATTTTGGGATTGCCTAGGACTAAAAAGGATAAAAAGGATAGAGATAGTATTTTTAAACTGGATCGTTTTTCTAAGATGACACACTTTATACTATGTCATAAAACCGAAGATGCTACGCATATTACTGATCTATTATTTTTTAGAGAAATTATTTGTTTGCACGGTATATCTTCTACTATTATTTCAGATCGTGATGTGAAATTTTTGAGTCACTTTTAACGCACTTTATAGAATAAATAGACAACAAAATTGTTGTTTTCGACTACATGTCACCCTCAAACCTATAAAGAAACAACCGATAAAGAAACTAAGGTAGTAAAGCGTACATTGTCTAAAATACTACATGCTATTTTAAAGAAAAAATTGAAAATATGAGAAATTTTTTTGCCTCATGTGAAGTTCTCATAGAGTCGAATGAAATACTTCACCACTAAGGTAAGTCCATTTGAGGTAGTATATAGCTTTAACTCTCGTGCTCCGATTGAACTTTTGCCTTTACCTTCTAACGAAAGAGTTCATAATAATGCTAAACCACGTGCTGATTTTATTCTCAAGATACACAAAACGACTAAACAAAATATTGAAAAGATGAATGAGAAGTATAAAATTACTGGTAGTAAAGGTAAACATGAAGTTAAATTTGTACCGGGTGATTTAGCTTGGTTGCACTTAAGAAAAAATAGATTTTTGGAGCTAAAAAAATCTAAATTGATGCTTAAAGCTACTGGTCCTTTTAAAGTACTTGAGAAGATTAATAATAATGCATATAAACTCTCAAGTTTGGGGTTAATTCTACATTCAACGTTGTAGATTTAAAGCTATACATACAAAAAGAAGATGAGTTTGAGTCGAGAATGACTATAATTCAAGAGGGAGAGGATGATAAAAACATCCTTTCATTGAATACACAAAATGCTCCCTTACCTACTATAGATGGTCGAATCACAATAGCTCGTGCATGACAATTGAATTTAAAGGTAAACTCATTATTATATACATGTCTTTCTTCTTTTGAGAATAGATTGCTATCTAATGATTTTATTATGATTAGAAACTTTAGAGATAGGCAAAGAAAGCATGAAAAATGACTTGAAGATGCTAAAGACCAGCAAGGCATGTTGACCTACGGAGGAGATTTAATTCAACTCGAAGTCGAGTTGCCCGCGGGTTCCAAGAGCAGTCTGCCCTAAAATAGACACCCAAGTCGCATACAGAATCTGTTTTCAACATTCTAAATATGGATAAAAAACTAAAAAGATAAACTTTCCAACAGCACCGATCTCATCTCTAAATTCGACCAGAGTCAGCGAGAGTCGCTAAAACAAGATGACGTCCAAAAACTGCCCTGGTGCTACGACACTATCCTTTGGCCTTTAGACCGTGTATCTTTTTTAATCCATTAGTATTAGGTTTGCCCCTAAAGACGGCCTAAGATCTATATAATTAGTAGTCGCCACCATTAGGATTAGATTTTTGCTAAGTTTCATCTGTTATCAAATAGTTTCGTCGTTCGATGGTTTGTTGAATTATAACTTCGTGAGTTTAATTCAGATTTTGCAAATGAGTTGTGTTCTTTATTGTTTTTGCTTGTGTTCTTCAATTCACAGGCTAAGATTAGCCTTCTTGACAAGGTCAATCGTGTGTTGCACGGTTGATAATCAGAAGAGAAATGGTGCTGCGATTGTGGAGTCTGAATCGTGTTGATTTGAGACCGGATCGGTTGTATGTCGCATCTCCACTAAATCGAGAGCTACCACGACATGACGAAAGATCGATAACCACATCCACATCACCAATCAACTCGCTTTTGTAGGCCGCTAGCTTGAGGTAAACTCCTATCGAGAGTCGAAGCCGCCGAGGTCGATGCTGAAACAACTAATGGTAAACTCCTCGGTGCCGATAGTCAGCGCCACCCCACTTGCAACCCCTTTAAAGGGACGCGGTCTCCATTTGCCACTAAGACCCTCATGGTGGGATGTGGCGCTGTCGGCAGGCGAAGTTTGCTCATGACTCATCCGTCGATGAAGTTATGAGTGGATCGGGAGTCGAGCAGGGCCAGTAGGCAATGGTCATGTATGACGACATGGAGGTGCATGGTGTTATCCGTCCGAACACCTGCAATGTTGTGGAGGGAGACCACTGGTGGGGCAATCCTTTCATCCGCTGTCATGGTCGCTGCTGGCTCCTCTTGGAACGTCTGGGCAGCGGCCTCAGGGGACCCCACGTCTTCAAAGAAGCCGGTCACCTTAAAGTAGAACAGCCGTTGGCACTGGTGGTCGCGGATATAGGGTTCGTCACAGTTATAACAAAACCCTTGGCGACGATGCTCCAGCTGCACGGCCAGCGTGATCCTGCGGACAGAGCAAGCCGAGGTAGGGGGAACGGCCATGAGTTGCGGCGCGGCCAGGGCCAGTGGTGCTCCTGGGTTGTTGCCCCCCCAGTTGGGCGACTTGATGACGGCAGCCCTGGGTGCTTTGGTGGTCATGCCATGCCTGGCACTGTGAATGCCGTCATGGCCGCCGCTCGACGCTTGAATGCTCGTGCGAGATGGATCGCTGTCTGCAGGTCTTGGGGCTCATGCAGTTCGACATCCACCTTGATGTGTTTCGGGAGGCCACCCACAAATAGCTCCACCTTCTGGAGGGGAGACAGATCGCGGGCATGGCACAAGATAGCGTTGAAGCGGTCGGCGTAGTGTTGGACCGTCGACAGGAAGAGAAGTTGGACAAGCTCGAATAAGCGAGTTCTTCAGATCACGGGACCGAACTATAGGTGGCAGAGCTCTTTGAAGCACTCCCGGCTGGGCGTGCCCTAATCTTGCTCTAGGGCATAGTACCAAGTCTGGGCCGAGCCAACCAAATGGTATGACGCAAGCCAGACCAGACACGATCCGAGGCGGTGCCAGTCCCGCCCTTGTGCCAGAACTGGACACCTCAGGTGCGCCCATGGAGGGCGTCGGACCAGAGTACTTCAGTAAGCTTGACATGGTGAAATCACCCCCTCTGTGGGAGCCGCGGTGTAGTAGGGGATCGACGATGGTGAAGGGGGCATGCGGATCTGATGGATCGGGAGTGGGGCTGAGGGCGACGCTCCATAGCTCGGTAGCCGTGGAAGGTTGACAGCGGCGGCTGGCTGTGTCGTCTTCTAGGCCTCCATGTTGGAGAGGCAGAGGGATATGTCGGCAACAGAGCAAGCCAAGGCCTCCGACGCTGTGGCCGCGAGGGCGGTCAGCGTCGAGGTGGTGGTGGGCACGGGTGATGTGGACATCATATCTTCTGATGAGGACGTTAATGGAAATTTTCACACATAGAAGATTCGGACTGCAAAACAGTACAAACTTGCAATAAAAGCCACGACTTCATATGAAATCCAATTTGAGTGTTTAAGTACATTCTAGAATGCTCATCAAGTCTACTTTTGAATGAATCCAGCCTCACCTTCATATCACATCCAAATCAACGGCAATTGTCGTTCCAATTCAGAAGGTGCTGCATCACCTCAACTTAGGCCGATGGCCCGTATATCAAGTTGAGCCCATTAGAGGCACGTCTTAGGGTTTGAGGACGACCCCAGCACCCTCTGATCGTTCTCCACCCTATTTAAAGGTCCCAGCCGCCACCAAAAAGACTTCAATTTTCTTTTGTTATAGTTTAGCTCTTATGCAAACTTTCTGATCTTTAGTTGTGTCCAATGACTACCTGTTAAACAGCTTTGAGAACCCTATATTGTGAGAGATTTCTGGTTGGCCACATCTTATTCTTGCTTGTTCTTCGATTGCTTGCAGGAATTGATCTTCATGATCAAGTTGATCTTACTATTCAGCACGATCAATAACCATTCGGAGTTGGTTCTGCGATTGCTAAGTCGCACACGACCTGTTCATTTGTAGTCGGATCGTGAGAGTCGACTCCACCAAATCGATAGTTATCACCTTACCGAAAAATCAGACACCTCAAATCCTATCAAATGGTATCAGCTTCCTAGATTGCTCAGTGAGATTTATCCCATCTCGTTATCGTTTCATTCATTTTTTTACTGTTCACATAAAAGCCATAAAAAAAATTGAATCATTTCGCTGTCATATACCCTTTGAGACTGTGCATCACTATTTTCAGTAATTTGCGTTGTTGAATTCGTTGTTGCATCATCGTGTCGTGTTGCTGGTCTTTGCGTTTAATTCATTAGAGTTTCGAGTTCTAGTCACGTTTCTGGCTCATATCTACAATAGAAGAAAAAAATCAATTCAGCTATGAGTTTATTGCAAATAACAGATTCGATTAACAGATTTTGATGCGAAAAAAAACAACCATATCTAAATGATCTGTTATTTGTTTGACACATTTTTATACAATCTAAAAAATACCACCGAGCGTGTCGCAATTGCAAATGAGATCTGCGATATCATATTTGCTATCTGCTAGCTGTACTTTTGTTCATCTCTATTTTTATTCCATCTAAAAAAAACACAGAGGGAGAGAAAAAGGAAAGAAAATAAAATAAAAGAAAAAAGAGAAAAGTTGCAGAAAAAAAGTCAAAGAATTGAAAAAAGAGAGAAGTGCTGCGTGTTTTAGTTGCTACTGTCCTGAGCCTTTTGTATCATGTGTTGAACTATCTTTGTGTCTAGGCTCGCGTCTCTAGCAGGATTTAGCCTAGGACCAGCACCATACCATTGTTGAACACTTATTCAACTTTGCATTTGCTAATTTGATTGTGCTAATTTTTGCTACAAATTAAAACTATCCAAGCTCCACAGATTACTACAGCAAACAGGTTTCATGTCCCTAGTAATCGCTCTACCAATCTTTGCAGGTTGACATCGTTGATTGCAAATCACCTCTGCTGGTTTGGTAAAAACATGTAAGAACTTGATTGAGTAAACTTGAGGGAAATTGAGTTGTACAAAACCAAGCTCGTTGTCAATTTATTTTGCTATTTACTAACTATGATAGACACAATTAAAAAAAAAGAGCTGGTGATTTACACCCTCACCAAGATGTATAGATGGTTTAACATGAGGTAAAAGATGATATTTTGCAAATCTATCAGTTCATCAATACTTTTTTTTTCCGAGAAATTTGATCCTCATGCATACATTTATTGGGAACTAAATTTAGATAAAGAATTTAATGCACATAATTTGTCTGAAAAAAATTTATATTACCTCAAGTGTTTTGACTGAAAGTATTTTGCTTGAATAAAAATACATTTGTAGGCACAATAAAGTTCTATAATCTTAAAAAGACTTCAAATATTATTTTAGAGATGTCTTTATTCCTACAGCATTTTATGCTGATCATTTACGTGCCAAATTAGATAACTTGAAGCAGAATAATATGACTGTTAAAAAAAATACTTTCATGACTTTAAGGTTTATATCATTTTTTATGGCTTAGATGAATGCCGAGAAAATAAAATCAATAGGTTTATGAATAGTCTCAATTCTGAAATCTAAATTTTACTCATCTCTAAAACTTACTACGCACTCTCACATCTTTATTTGCTTGCTTGTATTACTAAAAATCAGCTTTTATTGTCTAAAAATACAAACATGAACAATCACCATCAGAAAATTGTAGAATATATTGCTGATGTGCCTTTGTCACAAGGAAAATGTGATAAAAAAGAGTTGTGTGATACTTTATCTCTTATTAAAACAGCACAACTAGATAGAGAGTGCTCTTCTGTTTTTTGTCCTATGCATAACATCGTGCAGGAGAGTGAGAAAAAGACAAAAAAACGTTATGCTAGTTGATGAGATAATAGATAATGATGCTTGTGTGCTGCCTGCTATATTCTAAGAGAGTAAAAAAAATAAAATACACTGTGAGTCCCTCACCACATCTCGATCCTCTCATGCTGCTTGTGTTGAACTGCAATTGCCTAATGTTTATCCTAGTATTCTGCAAAGCTTAGTTGAGCCTCCCAAAACTTATGCTTGTTTCGTAATTGCATATTTGTCTTATAATTGCATCAAGTTGTGTGACCAAGCTTTGTTCATCTCGAAAACACAACTAGTGTATAAAGTAAAAAATGTTGTTCTTGAGTACACATACGTGGAGAATAAGCATTTTTATTGCGCTGATTTAAATGATTTGAATGATGCAAAGTTAGATCTCATATCTTCTTTAACTCCTTTAGGTTATATTGAATTTGATGCTCCTTATAATCTGAATTATTTAGAAAAAAATTATTTCAGAATTGTAATTCGTAACATTTTAGCAATTGTGTTTTTTATGCTATTGACAAATACGATGACATTGGAGATTTCTTAATATCTAAAATAGTCATTTGTACTAATCTAAAATACCATTTTGAAATGCAAAAACAGGATCAAACAATAGCATGCACTAACACTAACAATGCTTTGCAAAGTTTCTCTACTTTTATGATCTATCAACAGAAGCAGCTCATGGAGAAGCAGAAGTTGCTATTGTGACCAAGCTATGTGCTCATTCCCTGTTCTAACATGATAGTAAAAAATTGTTTCGACCACTGGATCAAACCGAGAACAGCTAACTATAAAGGAGAGAATGATGAGATCTTTGTGGCACTACTTAACCGCTTCAGACCCCCGTGGCCGCCACCTCTTATGATTTTTAGAGTGCACGATGAAGTGACGGTTCTCTAAACTGACCTTGAATCGAAGATGACTCCAAAAGAAGTGAGGGAGGATGATGAAATCACATATATACCCCCGTGGCCTTCAACTTTTGAAATTTCTACAGGGCACGGTGGCATATTTGATTTTAAATCTGTACCTAAGTCGAGAACGACTCCAAATCAAATGGAGTAGAATAATGAGACCACATACATACCTTCATAGCCTCCACCCTTTATAATTTCACAAGGACATATTGAAGTGACACTTGTACATTCTGAACTTGAGTCGAAGACGACTCTAATTCAAGTGGGTAAAAATGATGTAGACATCATATCCTCTGATGAGGATGTCAATGAAAATATTCACACATAGAAGCTTCGAACTGCAAAACAGTATAAACTTGCAACAAAAACCACGACTTCATATGAAATCCAATTTGGGTGTTTAAGTACATTCTGAAAAGCTCATCAAATCTACTTTCGAATGGATCCAGCCTCACCTTCATATCACATCCGAGTCAGCAGCAATTGTCGTTCTAATTCAAAAGGTGCTGCATCGCCCTAATTTGAACCAATAGCCCGTGTACCAAGTTGAGCCCATTAAGGACGCGTCCTAGGGTTTGAGGACAACCTCAGCACCCCCTGGTCGTCCTCCACCCTATTTAAAAGTCTCAGCCGCCACCAAAAAGATTTGAGTTTTCTTTTGTTATAGTTTAGCTTTTATGCAAACTTTATGATCTTCAGTTGTGTCTAACGATCACCTCTTAGACAGCTTTGAGAACCCCATATTGTAAGAAATTTTTGGCTTGCCACATTTTGTTCTTGTTTGTTTTTCGATTGCTTGCAAAAATTGATCTTCGTGATCAGGTTGATCTTGCTGTCCAGCACGGTCAATAACCATTCAGAGTTGGTTCTACGATTGCTAAGGCGCACACGATCTGTTCGTTTGTAGTCGAATCGTTTGTAGTCGAATCGTGAGGGTCGACTTCACTAAATCGATAGTTATCACCTCACCGAAAAATCAGACACCTCAAGTCCTATCAACGGGTGTGGTGGCTGGCAGCGACAAGGATGTGGTGGATGGCGGGCCTGAGATCAATGATACCAAACTGGTTGAACTAAGGTTCCTATCAAAGTTGCTGCAGAGGTTGTACGGGTGAAAGAGATGAGAATGTGGCCTGAGCAGGCGGTGAGGGCAAGTTGACGCCATGGTGACCACGGCACCCTAGAGTCGGTGGCGGCTAGAGCTTCTGTGAAGCCGGCAACTGATTGTTGCTTCTGCTTAATTCCTCCGATCAATGTTTAGAGCTTATTTATAACCTCAAACTGCTAACTACAGATCCTATATTAAAGGTTACCTCAAACTGCCAACTATAAATCCTATATTAAAGGAATAAATTATCCTAATTGAAGAAAATAGGGAAAAGATAATATAATATGATCTTAGCCCCTAGATGACGCCACCTAGGCACCAGTTGGATGGCACCTGGAGTAGTGGGTGCCGGTCATAACAGATACCCTTCAAAGAAATATGTATTCAGGCAAAGGATAAGTTAGTGCTATTGCTTGATTGTAGTCTTGTAGGGACACAGGCTTGAATTACTCATCGAGCCAACCACAGGACCCTGGCTGTGGATGCATAAACAAAGCCTTCGGCGCAAAAGAGTCGAAGGGGCCAGCACAAGAGCACTTATTCTTTGCAGCCAATGGTGTTGACCTAGATTGTTTGCGCATGAGTCGTTGGTCATGCACCTTTTCTTCCTCAGGTTTACCTTGCTCAATGGGTTGCTGGTCAAGCACCTTTTCTTCCCCAAGTTTATCTTGCCCAATGGTTTGTTGAGCAAGCAGCATTTTTTCCTCAGATTTACCTTGCCCCATGGGCTGTGGTTCAAACAGCTCTTTATCAGGTTTATCAAGCTCTGTGGGTAGACCTCCAACCATTTTTGGCAGGTCAGGGAAGATGATATGATTCCTATTTGGAGTTCCCAGTTTCTTTATGATCCTATGCTTCCTGCAATAGAAAAATAGATTTTCAGAGTTCAATCACTCTGGAGGATAAATAGATACAAAAAGTGCAAAAAATAGAGAAAATGTGTGTAAGAAAGGTATGAGAAACAACTCACTTGCAGTAGAACAAAATTCGATCAGGAAGGATGTTATCCCACGCCCTTGGTAATGCATTAATGGGACTGTCATCCATTTTGAAGAGGATATCACTGCAGAAAAAGTCCAAAGTGTCGGGGAAATGTTCCTTTTTCACCAATAAAACAAGCAAGAAATCCTCCAGTTTCAAGGAAAACCTTTGCAGGCACTTCCGATGGTATACAGCTGGGCAGCGACGGCATACTGCAAACTGCGCTTGATAGTCATCCTTATTCTCTCCACCCCTACATTTAATACATTCATGCCTGGGACAAGTGAATTTCTCACCAGCAATAACTTGTTCCTCGAACAGTGTAGCCTTGAGTGCGCAATCGGGGTACAGCAGTTGAGCAACACACTTAGGGTGATAAAAGTATGCGCAATCGTCGTGCTCACACCGAAATACCTGACAAGCAATACAGGAATCGGCACAAGGTTTGTTCAGACTAAAATATACAGTTGTCAAACATTTGATGCACATGGCAATGCAATTGGCATCCAGAGATACCTGTGCAACTTTCCGAGTACTACAAAACTGAGAGGCAAAAAAGAAGATTTCTTACTTTTTCAGTAATCTTATTTGGTATTTTGACAATAAATCCATTGAAAAATGATAAAACATATCGGCTATGCTTACCTCAGGTTCTGATGACAAGTCTGAAGATCCCAGCAATCCACAAACAAAACACTGATGCTGTTTATACTTGCAGCTCTTGCATATAAATTTTTCTTTCTTGTCATTTATCATCTGAATTACAGAAAACACAAAACACATTGTCAAGTTTCAACATGCAAAAGCAAGATAAACTTAAGGAACCAAGCAACTCAATCAGTTATACCTTTGCTTGTTCTTTAGTTATCCCGAGTTTCGATCTGCAATCTGCATCTGCATCATGTTCATCCTCCAGATGGAAAGACCGCTGACAACCCCCATCACAGCTAAAAGAAACAAAGGGGGGAATAGGCATTGGTATAAGCATGGACCTAGGATTTCGTTTTTCTCATTGCAGCAAAATTTTTTACTATTTCATCCAATTAAAACAGGAGAATTTATTATTTATACCATATTGTAGACATATCATCAACTCTCTTTGCTAAGAATAAATATGAACCCTAATCATATTAAATCAATCTTGATGGACAAGAACTGATCAACATAGCTAGTAAAATTTTCAATTATAGAGATATCAGCTCCTAATGCCAAGGAAATGGTATTACATACCAAGTCAAGTAAAATTTTCAATTATAGAGATATCAGTTCCTAATGCCAAGGAATTGGTATTACATACCAAGTCACAAAACCACCATCATCGCAAATTGCACAAACATCATCTCCCTGTAAGAGAGCAGATCAACGTCAGTTTTGTGAAGCTGTATAACTACACAAGCAGGAAATTGAACAGCAATTTTAAATATGTTTGAAGCGGACAAGATTAATCTGAGAACTGAATCAAGACGGCACATCGGTGTGGTCTGCAGCTGCTGAATAAAGTGCGTTCAGAGATGTCTGCCTAGAATCTTTGACCACCAACAATTCTAAGAAATATAACACCCAAAGGCGCAGCAGCATACTGATTGTACCAGAATTAAACAACCGAACCAGCAAACGAACAGAATAAACAGAAAAAGGGAGAAACGGCAACAATCGTGAGGTTCTTACCTCCCCGTCCCCGTCATCCGGCCCTCCTGGCTTGCGGCTCTTGGCCTTCCGCTTGAATTCGCGAGCCCTCTCGATCCTCCGGCGCTCGTCCGGCGTGACCTTTTTCCGAGCCATGACCTCTCTCAAAGAACCAGGCTGCCTATTTGGCTGATGGCAAGAACAAAAACTTCTTTTTTGGTTTGGCAAGATCTGTCGACGAATAAGATAACAACATTCTTTGAAAACAAAACGCAATCGACCGAAATTGAAGGAACGACTGATCTTGAAAACAAGGGGGCCGGCGGGTACCCGCAGGAGGAGGATTGTAGGGAGCGCACCCGTAGCAGCTAAAAAGAGATCAATCGAATCCAAGGTGGCGACGGCAAACCTCGACGGCAATTCGAAGAGGTGGGATCGGGAGTTCTTGCGATGCGGCTGGCGCGGTTCGGCCGCGTGGCGGTGGGGAAAAGGCGGCGGAGGTTCTGAGGGCTGTCTGGTTTATCACTTATGTGTGGCTTAACAAAATTTGGAGCTGTTAAATCACGGGTGTTACCAAAATAAGAGTAGTGAGATGTTATTTAGTTTGTAACTTTATTAAATTATTGGCACAATAAAAAAAATGTGTTTAAATTACAAACTTATCAAATTATTCAAAGTTGCACCTATGACATATGAGACCCACATATCATATAATATTTTTGTAAAAAAAATATATTCAAGTGACATTTTATTTTGTAGATTTAATTAAAAAATTT
Organism: Zoysia pacifica; assembly: GCA_001602315.1. Taxonomy (NCBI): domain Eukaryota; kingdom Viridiplantae; phylum Streptophyta; class Magnoliopsida; order Poales; family Poaceae; genus Zoysia; species Zoysia pacifica. The sequence continues at coordinate 16,863 of BCLH01003545.1, forward strand.
AATGGTGAAACCATATAGTAATTTAGATGTACAGTTTTAAAGATATAAAAAGTGCTAATCAACAAATTTTAGATTTTGTGCCATCTATAATTTACTGCCATCTGCCACCACAACTCTCTCTCCCTTACCATGGCATTGACGGCCATTTTGCTGACCTGATCTGCGCCAACGTTGGCAGTATACTGTACTTGGGTAACGCCAAATTTCTGCTTGTAAGTCAAATGTTGATCCAAATTCAAATGAAAGCCAAATTTCATAGGTCTTCCAAAATTTGGAACGGTCTGCATGGGTAGAGAACCAAACGTACCCTGGTTAACTCCACCTCTGAGCTGTGTTGTTAACCTTATGCCGCCGAAAGGGTAGGAGGCCAGATTGATCCAGAGAACCGTGAAAACTGATATAGTAATAAAAATATCGTTATAAATATGAAAATTAAATACCGGAGAGAAAATTACTAGATTTGTCGGTTTATCAACTAGTATTTTAGATTTAAATTTAAGAATTTTGAAATTAAACAGATTTGACTGGATTTTTACGGTTGATATGTTTTTCAACCCATTTGACCGATTTAGCGACTGGTTTTAGGATTTTTTAAAAATTAAATTTTTGAATTTTTAAAATAAAAATGGTCATGAATTATTTTATTATTAGAAATATTTTAAATATGACTTATTTTTTACATTTATAAAAAAATTAACAAGATAATTGATCAAACGTGGTGTTTAAAAGTAAAATTCTCTATTGAAAGTGTGGATCACAAAGATACGTCGAGAACATACATGAGTATATTTGCCTCCATATGCATCTCACGTCGTATATAGGGAGGTTTATTACAGTGCTTAGAAGGAACCGAAGGTATTTCCCCTTTCAGTAAACTGTATATATTTATATTTTAAAATAAGCAGCACCCATTATTTTTTATATCGGTTAATAATTTAAATTACCTTTTTGCATATGTACCTTATTATTTTTTCACTATTAGATCAAGCACCATAGCAAAACTCCGTATCGTGGTGCAGACATTGTGGACACATGCAATATTTATATTGTACCTAACAATGAGGCGTGGTCATCAAAGGGGGTGGAAATTCTTTGCTATTGTGGGTAAAATGCAGAAAAATGTAGCAATTGTTACAATAAGTTGAGGGTGAGTGAACAATTCTCATGTAACATTGTTGTGAAACTCTGTACCAACAGCAACTTACTATTTTTTGCCTTGTTTTTGTTTACTGTTGCATCTTTTCTGCGGCATCTAATTTTAGTTCAACGGCTCAAAATCATCCTAATGCCACACTACTGTCATCCACTGCAATTTTGCCTCAGCCAGAGAGGATGTCAATCCCATCAAAGGATGCTGGGGTATGCAAAAAGTTGGTGGTCAAGACGCCAGAAAACACCACGCTGATGTTGGAGATAATCTTGAACTGCGTTCTGGGCCATGTCAAAGTCCGTCGTGGCATGTACTGTGTGTGGTGTGGTTGTTCGTGTGTATACAGGCTAGCTGCATGAACGAGTGATGAACGTAGTGGATGGCTGCGCGTGAAGCTGATCGGCATGCAGGCTCCGGGTCTTGAGGATCAAGGAGCAGTTAGTTGCAGCTGTGATCTGCATGAGCTGGCCGGGTCGTCCATGTGCATGAGTGCGTGGCTCACTTCATGGAGAGGCCAGTAAGCAGCAGTTGGCCGGTTCTCGTGCGTGGGCGAGGGAGTGGCCGAGTCACCAGGACGTGCATGCATGCGCGCCAAGATCGTGAGTGTAGAGGTGGCGTGGAGTTGGTGCTTCCGTGGTAGGTCCTCTAGCCTATAAAGTGGCAGTGTACTGCACTGGTATGGATGAGCCAGAGAAAGTTTGGTTGTGTGTCGTGGCTGCGGCATGAGTTGTTCGACAGGTGTAGGTCGCTCATGAATGTCTACTCTCGCCAGAGAAAGTTTGGTTGTGTGTCGTGGCTGCGGCATGAGTTGTTCGACAGGTGTAGGTCGCTCATGAATGTCTACTCTCGTATTTCAGTGTGTATCAAGTTTAAAGAATAATAGAGAAATCAAAATATAGAAACGAGGCGTTTGTTACTGTTAAATTATCTATGTTTCTTTTTCTTTGATCGGTCGTCGATCCTCCGTTACAACAGCTAAAATGCGTGTGGTGGCCAACAACGTCGTCGCAGCGCGCCGTGCCCGTTCTCTCACTCCAGGAGGACGTGACCACTGACAAGGGAGAGAATGTGGTTTCAGAGAGCTCTTAATTTTTCAATTTTCTGTGAAGTTATTTTGTGGAAAAGTGATTTTTTTTTATTTTTTAAAAATAAATTTTTAAAATCAAGATAGAGAAGCATTTTACATAATCAAACGAAAAAAAGTATTTTTTTTTCAGTTCTCAACTTTGTTAGTTCATTTCAGATAATCACTTTATAGAATCAAATAATAATTATTTCTTAAAAAATAATGTTTGATAAAACTTTTTTGATTCTATTTAATTAAATAATTAAAAGCTAAGAGCTCTACGATGCAATCTACCGTGAGGTCAACAGCTTCGATTTCACGTACGAGGTCACCGAAGAAAAGTTTTCAGATGATGGTGTCACGTACACGTTCTCCTGCGTCCACTTCCTTCAGGCTTTTGGAAACCAGTCTCAGACCGATTTTTGATTTGAATGAAAACCGACTAGCTAGTCCGTAAAACCGGTCAGCTAGCCAGGTCCGTTATATTTTTCATCAAAAATCAGATCGTTTTTAGACTTACTTCGTTGTCACGCACTGCCAGTTTCACTGTAGCCCACAGCCGTCCGCCAGCACTCCTCCGGGTCCGCAATGTATTTTTTCTGTTTTTTAATTGTTATTGATTTTTAAATTTAACTTTGATTATTTTTTTAATAAAAAAATTGTTTAAATGTGTAAAATTTTAAGTTGTGATCCAAATAATTTTTAAAATAAATTAAATTATATCAAAATATATAAAATTTATCAAAAAAAATTTAGTAAAATAAAAAATTAAATTTAAATTTAAAATCAACGACGACTTCGAACATAAGGAGTAAGTGTGTAGATAGGTACACTTACAGTTAACATTTAAACTTTGTTATTTAAAAGATAAACTAAATTTTCAATTTTTCCACGCCTTCTGAAAAACTCCTTATTTTTTTTAACTAAAGAAGATTATACGATAACTTTATGCTGATTAATTTTCACCCCTGCCGCAACGTCCCGGTGGCAAGATAAACGTGATTTGCCAATAAAAGTATCGCCATGATTTAAGTCTAACAAAAATTTAAAGGTAAATTTCTTTTGTCATTAAAAAATTTGAAGTTCCTTATCAACCACTTAAAAACTTTTTTAATTTATGTCTTATTTAGATCCAACCGACTAATTGTTTATCGATTAAAAATTAGTCATTTTATTTCAAACAGGCTAAACAAAGAGAGGACTAATTTTTAATCTACCCACAGACTAATTGTTTCCAATTAGTTCATCTAAGTAGACTAATAAAGACTACCAACTCATAAATATTGTAAAATATTTAAATAGCCTTAATTTTTTTTTCCCAAAAAACAACTCAACATAGATCCAAATAGACGTGGACTAAATATTAATCAAAGTAAAACAGATATTTTATTAGAAGATAGACTAACAATTAATTCTACCTCCAAACAAGTAATGAACTAATAATTATCAACTAATTATTAACCCCAACCAATAATTAGTCGATCGAATCCAAACAAACCCTCTTACCAATTACCAATCACTAATATTAATTTTTTTTCTTATTCACCACTTCCATCTACTCA
>BCLH01003546.1:3004-22483 GCA_001602315.1 Zoysia pacifica
GTATTAGCAAGTCTTTAATTTTCTTGGAATTATTTGCCGCATTTCTAAGTTTCATGCTTATGATGCTAACGCGCTTCTTTCATTTTCTCCATTTAAGAATGCAACGACCAAAGCGTGCATAATCAACTACTTGCTCTCTTTTTCAAAATATTAACATCATTAACTTCTAATATTATTTTTGATTATTAGTTTTATTTTTTTCAAATATCTAAAATTACCAGTCATATTTTAAATATTTTAAATTATAATAAAATATATAATATTTATCATACCTTTTTAAATAATACAAATGATCAACATAATATTAGAAGTCACCGATGTCCAATTTTAAAACCGGAGAGAATAGCTTCCAAGAATCTTCACTTTCATTCAAGTATTAATTATAGCAGTAGATTTAGTAAATAAATAAATAAACATTTTGACTTTATTACGTTCTCCTTTTCACGTGTAATCTAAGTGAAGCACGGTGGAGTCAAATACAAACACAAAGTACTACTATACATTGATCGAATCATTTGGCCCCTCAAGACGCAAGCTGCGAAAATCTTTGTGGAAGCGTGTCTCCTAGTCGTACAAACAACAACTTAACAAGTTAATTACACCATGCGGATGTGAGGCATCCTTTCATTTATTTTTTTTTTTTTTTGTAAAACAAGACTTCAATTCCTTAGCAGTACTTTTCGTTTGTTCACATAGTAGCAATGACGCCTCAAACTAGCACCGGGGAATTAGAAAGAGGTGAAAAGAACGGAATCTTTGGAGGGAATTTTGCCGTACTTGGGCTGCATCATCATGGTTGTAGATGGCTAATACTCTATCAATTATTAAATTATTGTCGATGTTGACTTTTAAAAATATATCTTATTTTAAATAATATTAATGATAAAATAATTTATAAAAATATATGACCTTTATCACATTTTTTAATAAGATGAATAGTCAACAACAACGACAATTTAAAAAGTATTTGTTAGGCTTAATAAATCGGAAATAGGCCTCATCAACCCCAAGGTTTCATATTCCGGCCAAGTGTGTGCATACCGGGCACCAACTCTCCGGGGATCTTTGCGGCGCGGCAACGAGCACGTGCCCAGCTCTCGCCTACGCTTTCACTCGTCAATTTCTGAGTCGGAGCAGGAACACTCCGTGCGATTGAAGGACGGGGTTAGGAGTACAGTTTTGTTAAATGGGGCCTTTGAATTGGTCCTTCCTTCCCTAATAGTGAAAGCTATTGATGGGGATCTGGGCCGGTGAGGTGTTGAAATTCACAGCAAGGAGTGTAGGAGTTCCTGTGGCTCAACAGTCAACACCGTTTGCAAGTCAGCGGATTGAAAACTTCTGTAAACCGTTGTTTTCGTTATAGTACCTCCTGGCAAGCATCTATATTTTCCTAGTTTGTACTTTTGAGTGACATAAAATGGGAATTTCTTTTGGCACAGAAATGGTTCTCTAAGCGTCCTTGGAGCACTGGAAAGTGGAAACCAGATTTTTGGTGTCCGGACACTGATCACATTGTGCATGAGATCAGATCTTCTGCCAATCATACGCAATTGTTGGTGGGGGGTTCTAGAAGCGGGGCAGATCTGAAAAGCGCTGAGAGAAGCGACGTATTAACAGGGCGCTGTTGGATATCAATAGGCTCCAGTGACAGGCTCAGCGGTAGATGCTTCACCAACCGGGGGATTAAATCCCTTAACTAATCTGTCTGTGGCCCGTGAACCCTATCCCAAGGTCCAATTCACGCGAGCTGCCAAGTGATCTGGGACCGTTCTCCACCTTCGTCCTGTCTGCGCAATGGGACGTGGAAGATCTGCATCTCCTTGTCGTTCCCGTTTAAGTTTCGACTAGATCAAATGTCGCTCCGTGAATTTTCTTCGGCTGGTTTTGGTGTCTGGTGTAGCGGCAGTATGGTGCCAATGCGTCCGTTGAAAAGGAAAAGGGGGAGACTGGCGTGTTTTCTGCTAAATCCGTTTCTAAATTATTGACACCGTTAATTTTAGACATTAATTTTGACTATTTATTTTATTTAAAAAAATTAATTCAAATATGTAAAATTATAATTCATATTTCTAACTACTTTAATAATAAAAAAAATTATAACAAAATATATAATATTCATCAAAATTTTTTTAATAAAACGAATAGCCAAAATTTATATCTAAAAGTAAAAGTGTAGGGAGTACTAGTTTCCTGACACACATGCGCACTGATGATACAACTGACGGCACGACGCTCCAAATAAACTTTGGTGTGATTTGCTCGTCAGTTGGTACCGCGTCCAAAAATGGAGGAGACCAGCAGTAGCACGAAACGGAACCAGTAGCTCGTTCCTTCTAAGGTCTTCACCTGCCAAAGTCCGGCAGCAACGCTACGACCGGCTGATACGGTGGCCGGAGACCGGTTCATCTCATCGCAAGATCACGACTACATGACGGTCGCAAACAAGCGGCCGGCCCGCCGGACGACGCGCGATCCGAGAGCAGAGAAAAACACCGCTTCCGTGCTGCGTATATGCCATCATGGTCACGTCATTACTGGATCCTGACCGTCGCGGCGAAGACACGAGATTAGTACGAGAGGAGAAGGTGTGCAGGGCACGAACGGCGACGAGGACGGTTCGCGATTGGACAGCAGAAAGCCGCAGTCCATGGGTCGGTCCGTCCACTCGCCGCCAATTCCGCGCGCCGAGGTTTCCTTTGGTTCCCGCGAGTGCCGGAAGCGATTGGGAAGTTGCAGGTGAGATGGAGAGAAAGATTGGTGGTGGTGAGAGAGGTGACTGGCGCGGGAGCGCGTTGTGGCCACAGACGACCGTGGCTGAAGCTTTCAGGCAGTGTACGTTCTGGCCTCTGTGGTTCGTGGTTAGTCTTTGAGTAGTCGTAGGCTTCCAAGTTTCCCACGCTGCAGACCGGGAGCACTACTGCTGGTGACTTTAACATATCTCCCCGGCCCTTTGTGTGTCTCGTTTGCAATTGCGCGTTCACTTCCACCGTTAATTTTACTTTTTGACTGCACAGACTCTGATCGCGCGTCTGGAAGTTCTGGAGCCAGTTCTCGGAACTCCAATTGAGCTAGTCGCAGCTCAGCATACAAACTTACTACGTACTAGTACAATTTCAGTTGCATCGAGTTTGAACCCAGCATGTAAGACCAGCACATGCAAATTTTCTACGCGAAACCTTGTCGCCTTATCACAATCTTCCGATCAGTTTTCAGATCACCTCCCTGCCACACACAGCACATATGCAGTACGCATCACCCATTGACAAATCCCGTTGACAAATTCAGACGCAACAAACAGTTCCGGTGCAGTTTGACCAGCGAGGAAAACCTGACGAGTTTTCTTCGCCAGCACATCGTTTCGTCAGCACGAGTCACACGATACAGGTAAGCAGTCAAAACGCTGGAACAGAATCCGTCAAGGAGCACCAAGCTAGAACGCACGGACTCCACGATGTTTTAATCTCCATATCATCTCCGTTCCTTCCATTTGGTACTCCGGCACACTCGTTCTCAGGAGATTTGGAGGATCCTGAAAAAAGGATCACAGCGAGCAATTAGCATGAATATACTAGTGTGGTGCTGCAGCTTATGAGACCAGATCGTCGTCGTTTGTTAATCGAGTCCAACCGAGCGTAGTGGTGGGGGTGGGGGGGGGGGGGGTGTCAAAGCCTTAGGTAAGATCAGAGAAAGGCCAACGCGATTGCATATAGAAAGATCAAAAGCAGTAGGGAGCGGGTCTCCGTTCTTTTCCTTCAGGGCTGGTTTGGAGACCAGAAATTGGGCCGAATTGAATCCAATTCCATAGCAAAGCTTGTTTGGCTGCGCATGGAATTCATTTGAGGAATTCGCCGTTTCCGATGGGTGGAATAGGAGGCTTGCTCCCGATTCCGACCCAAACAAATATGTGGAATCGCATCGCCCGACTCTCACTCACGTCGCCCACCCTCCCCGTCGCCGCCACAACCCTACCTCAGCGTCGCTCGCCCGCCCCACCGCCGCCACTGCCGTACCTGGCCGCGTCGCCTGCCCTACCTCTTCACGTCGCTCGCCCTCCCTAACGGACAAGCTTCACCAGGGCACGGTGGAGGCGTCCAACAACGTCACCAACTGGTCCGGCACCGTCTTCCTCACGCCGCTGCTCGGCGCCTACCTCGGCCGCTACTGGACCTTCATCCTCGGCTCCGCCATATACTTCACGGTAATTAGCCGTGAAAAAAAGCGCAGATAAGGGTTCCGTTCCGCCTCGAGGTATAGGCGCTGGCTAGGCGTCGTTCGTGCCTCCGCCAGCGCCGCTCAGGCCTCCGCCGCCCAACTCGCCACAGGGCCGCGTCGCCCAGGCCTCCGCCACCCTGCCGCGTCGAGGATCTGCGCCGTCACGGCAAGCGCCGCCCCCTGCCACTGTCAGATCTGAAGGAAGGAGGAGGATGCAGGGCGTCGGCTGCTCCTTGTGAGGGCGCAGCAGCTGCTCGTCGATCTGGTCGACATTGACGAGGGGAGAAAAGGGAAGGGGGAGGCGGCTGATAGAGCTGCTGGTTGCTGCTGTGCTTTGTTTCTCTGGCAGCTCGCGAGGAGTGCTATCGCAGCTGCTAGGGTAAGGAGGTGGGCTGATTGGGCCACAATGGGCCAGCAATGCTTGGTGTGCCCTTTTTTTCTTTTTCTTTTTTCTTTTCAGCTTTATTTTGTAAGATAAATATAGCTAATACCTAGCGCTTAGAAAAACGGTTAGGCACGTTTAAACTCTAGGTGGTGAGCCACCGCTCGCTTAGTGTCTAACGCTTACTTTTTCCTGGGTAATTAGTCACAGCTCGTTTAGATCCCTGTTGCTTGTGAAATCCCTGCAGCTTAGGCAGATGCTCCGAGTTTCGATAGGGTTAGCCACACAAGTATACACAGATTTGTGAATAACTAGCTATTGTAGTCAGTCCTCAGTAGCGCCACCGAACAAGTAAGCACGTCCTTTGATATCTTCTCCGGTGGATGCGGCAGAAACGCTGTAGCTGCTGACTAGTGGCTCAGAGGATTTGCCAATTTCATTAACGAAGAGAGCCTAAGCCCTGGGAGGCTTCTAGCTTAATAAAGATAAAAAAGGGGAAAATCTTCCCAAGTATTTACTCTCTACTAGAAATGAGTTTTGCCAACCATTTTGCTCCTGCCATAGACCATAGTAATATGGAGTTCCTCTTTGATTTTTACGACTAATGAATGTGTGTTAGTATAGTTCTACTAGCTAGTTGCAGATGATACTTGGTCTGAGTTCCAATAGTTACTAGGTCCTAGTGCCAGTTACGATGAATCCACAAGAACGCTGTAGAGGGAAAAGGCTAATAGATGTTTATCTAGCTGGTCCACTTTACTTAGTATTGTGTTACTGGCATTGTCATTTTAACATGTTCATTCTTACAGCTCAGATCCCTGGTTCTCTGTGCCACCATCCTCATCTCGAAGCCTTTGAAGCATGGCAAACCAGGTAATTTTTCCCTCTCTATCAATTCCAATATGTTTGACTGGTGTTTAGTTTGCCTAGATTATGTGGTGATTAGCCTTGTAATTAATTTGATAATGAGATGTAGATGCCTAATTTGCTGAGTCTTGGATGAGGTCATGCCAAGGTTGTTTGCTGTCTTGGCTGGTTGCAGAAGTAATCATGTTCTTTTTTCTTTTTTTCTAAACCTGGTGCCGCTATTTGCTTGCTCATGTTCTAAACCTGATGTCAGTGGTTATATGTTTTACCTAGTAGCTCAGTTTGTAGTGCACTGTTCTTGATATCACATTGTTCAGATTTTTTTTGTTGGTTCAGATTTTCCTTTTCTTGTTTCAGTTATTTTGTTTTTGCTTCTTTCTTGATGGTTACCAGCAGTACAGTATTGTAGGTTCTGTTTTAGATTTTCTGAAAATAGTAGGTTCTGTAAATTTGTTTTGCAGATCAGCTGATTACAAGTGCAACTGAGTTCTGTGAGTTATTGGGACCCAAGGAAACCTGAGTTCTGTGTTTGAAGTACAGCTGATTCCTTCTGTTTTATTTGATCATGCGCTGTCAATTTACATGTCAATGATGCTCTGTTTTTCAGTAAACAAGTCTTATTCAAGTTACAGGATTGTTCAAAAACTACTGTACTTTGATTCCTGTATGTTCTGATACTGTTTGGATCGGAACATCTTTGACTTTGTTAATCTATACCTAATTGGACTCGATTGTATGTTCTGATAAAGTGCAAGAGTTGTGGACTCAATTGTAAGCACTATGGATTCAATTTTGTATTCTAGACTCAATTTATCATTCTGATAAGCACTATTTGGAATCAGTTTTTTTGTGTTTAGTTTCTGTAGATTATTGTCATTCTATACCTATCCTGGTTGTAAAAACAGGTTCTATACTCACTCCTCTTTCCGCATGACAGCCAAACATAATTTTGAATTGAATTCTAAGAATCCAATTTTAGGTTCAGCCAAACAAAAATATTAGAAATGAATTTGTTTCCATCCAATTCAATTTTACACAATTCAATTCATAGAATCAGATTCATGAAAATAGATTCATTTCCACGGAAACAAACAGGCCCTGAGAAAAAGCAGCACGGCACGCCGGTAAAGACTAAAGAGCCTTGACGGTTTCAGAAAAGCGCCGCCGGAACCGGATCCGTAAGGTAAATTTCGAGTGGGCGAGTGAGTTGCATGTGAGGTCATGGCTTACCAGCGAGCATCGTTGGGTCGCTCTCCTCTCTCGTAGTCTGGATGATAACAACGCTGATAAAGGAAGATGGGGAATTCCGTAATGGATAAGCACCAGAGGCAACGCTTTCGTTATTGTGGTGTGCTCACTGAGTCATGTCCCTAAAAATTCCATGACCGAATCATCGATGAGAGCCAGCGCCAGCACTTTAGTTATTGTGGTGCTCACTGAATCATGCCCGGAAAATTTCCGTAATCGATGAGCACCGGCGCCAACACTTTCGTTGTTGCGGTGTGCTCACTGAATTATGCCCCTGGAAGGCTGAAACAGGGCACGAAGACAACTGAATTACCGGTAAAATGCATTCGCAATACGGCGTCGTTGCTTTACAAGCCTTGTACTACCGAATTTTTTGGTTGTTTTTGGCGAAGTGTTGCGCTGATATTTTGACGGGCTGCGCAGCCTCGTTGTATCAGAATCATTTGTATTTCCGGCGCATTTTTCTGAAGGGGAAAAAGTAAAAACACGAGGTACCAATTTCTAATGCTCCAGAATGATTTTCTTCAGTGTAGCGAAAGGCCTTCAAGCTTTTTCGTCCAGATGGAAGATATTCAGCATCAGCACATCTGAAAAGCAAACTATTCAAGACGTTTTAACTCCTTGAAAGAAATTCTCTACTTTTTGGACTAAGGCGCAAAACCTCATACTACGTCCTATATTGAGCAGTGCAGTAGCTCGACAGTCGACAATCATGGTCATGGGCCAGTTTCAAGCGTTCATTTCTGGGGTACGGACAAATTCGCACTGCGTGCGCAAAAAGGCCCCAGCACAATTGATATTGGCCCATCACATGGGAGACGTCAGCCAATTTTCACGTTCTTTCCACGTTTTATTCAAAGCCTTGTGATTAATCTCTCGTACATATTTTTGGAAACAAATTAATTTATAGTAATATATAACTCTTATTCGCGAAAAAGAGTTCTTTTCAACGAACATTCCGGCGGCATGTAACTTGAGGAATTCTTTCGCCCAAAAGGATCAATGAGCAGGCAGTTAATGGCTTGACGCTTAGATTTGATGGCTTGATCGATGTGAGCCTTATGTAGCTCATGGTTTTAGGTCTAACTTCTATGCTTTGTGGTGTCAGTAAATTATGAAATGTAGTTTTAATTTGCTGGTTCAAAAAAAGATGGTTCAATTTAAATAGTCAATAACTCAAAGTATAATAACTTCAGTTTAACTCTTTTACGCAAAAAGAAGACGAAACCTTAAGTTTTTATTTAGGTGTGACCTATGCAAACGTGTGCTTGAGTATAAACTATATTTAGATTTAAACTATTCCAATCGACCTGTGCTACACTATTCAATCCGCACCGAATCATACGGTTGCGAAGCTCGCACTGGTGTTCAACATTGACGGCACGGCCGCGCGGTGATGAACCTTAAAAAGGCCCAACTACTAATAAGCGAATTTGCTACAGACGACTTTGCTACAGACGACTTTATATACACATTACATTCAGATCCATCGGATCGATGAATAAATAGATAAAATAAATCTTATATTTTAAAAAAAAAGATAGACCTTATATGCAAAATCACGTATCATTCACTCTGTTCACAACAATCTCACCTACAACCAACTTTATTATAACTTTTACACCAACTACTACTTCCCGGCCGCATGCTGCAGACGGGCAGGACTTTGTACTAAACCACGCATATATAGCCGAGGCGCAGCTTTGTAACATGCGGTTTTTGTAGAAGCCGATCGAGGGGGGCAGCTAGCGTAGCGAGCCGGTCGACCTGCACCTATATAGCTTTGTCCAACAAGCGTGTTGCCAGGGATCCTGTTGCCAGATAAGCACAAACAGCGGAGTGAACATTCAAACAGGAATGTTTTGAAAGCCTACTGTATCGTTCGTATCAGTGGTAGCACATGCTTCTGCACTCCCTGAGGCGCTCACCAGTGCTGAGCCAATGCGTGGATCGATCGAGTACTGTGCGGCACTTAGAACGGACAGTTTGGAATTACGGTTAACACGTCGCACTCAAACATTACGGAGCTGTTGCTTTCCAGCACACCTGTTGCAATGTTTCTGCGAGAGAATGGGAGAGGATGATTCTCCAAATGGATGAATAGATGTATGGAGCATCAGGGACTGATATATATAGCGATATATATATAGAGTAAAATAATTAGGATTAAGACTCTTGTGAAATACATATGATAATCTATCGAGATACATATGATAGCCAACTGTGGTACCTACGGTAGACTAAAATAGTAATGTTAAACTATCAATTATACTCTAACAATTTCACGTGTTGATCGATGAATACGAACTGTCTGTCCCCTGCAACGCACCCGCGCGCGCGGGCAGCACCAGACCACCGGCCGTCCGGCGCTGGGCACTGGAGGTCGTGATCCTGTCCGTCCACCGGGGCGCTCCATGTTGCCGCTGCGTAACGGTAGCGCGCGCGCTCTCTCTGCCGCCATCATCATCGTCCTTGCGTCCATGCGGAAGCGCTAATGCGCCGCGCCCTAATTGCACCTACTACGGCTGCATTTGATCGACGTGCGAGTGAGACACGCCGTTCCGTAACACGGTGTCGCTGCCGCGATTAGCCACCCTCTTGCCGGCACCCTGCTGCTGGCGCGGCCGCGCCTTATAAGGGCCGGCCGGCCGCCGCGTAAGTAGTACGCGCCAGCCCGGCGCGGCGCGGCGCCGGTGGTGCGCGCCCGCCTAGCTGGCCGGTGGGTCTTTACGGCGTGGCGTACACTCTGCTTGCTCTAGAGCAGATGGTTGGTCTTGCGGTTTGTGCACGCACAGTTTACTTGCGATTTGCGAGCAGCGCCACCATGTCTTTACTCTAGTATTTCGGAATTTTCTGGTAGTACGTTGCAAGGAGGAGCACGTAGGCGACCACATACGCGCTGGGTAGCCTGGGCGTCGACGCAGAAGTACTGTTCCTGCCATCGCTGGGGTTGGGGCGAACATGTTCAGTCAAAACACCCTTTGGTTGCCTGCTGAAGCTGGGGCGTCTGCGCCGCTGCCGCTGTTCGTCACGCTGGTCCTCCACCGTCTTCTGGAGCTACTGTCTGGTACACGGTAAAGTTCAGTACGTGTACGTTCCACGCGATGAGTTGGCAGTACGTAGTAGTAGTTGTTACTGTAGTGTTATTGCCGCTGCCACCTTCAATTCAGTTGTCCTGCTTGTAGTACTGCTCGATCGATCCAGAACTACGATGCTCATTGCTTCGTTTACGGTTCGAATTCGGGATTAGCGGGCCACAATGAAGCAGCATTGCTACTAAGCACCTACTCCTCCTAGTGTAGAGAGGTTAGGATAGATAGACTCATGTTTCTGGCAAAGGAATCACCTGTTCTTCCTATCTCAAGGCGTACTACTGTACCCCATTATGGGTAGTAGGGGACTGGGACAGCCATGAACTGGGTTTTAAGAAGGAAACAGTAGTGGAATCAATCCTACCATCCCGCACAGATCTCAGGTCCTCCCCACCCGCTCGCTCATGGCTGGCACGCACCCTCCCAAACAGCTCCGAGTTATTGTGGCACATGGCGTGCATGAGCGCCGCTCCAGGCGCAGAAAGCATGCCTGGCAAGCGATGCGATTCCGGGCGCGACACCTGCGCTCACTTGTGGCAGTGCTCGGCAACAGCGACGTCGGTGGTCGAACGCCGGTGGATCGATCCCTGTTTCGGTGGATTGAGCGGCCGTCGCCGTCGCCGTCGCCGTCGCCGTCGCCGCCGCCAGACTGGACTTTTCTTTTCTACTCCGGGGGAGCGAGAGAAGAGAGTGAGGGCATTCATTCATGGCGCCGGCCCCTCGCCTAACTTCTGTGCGCGCTCCCGGCCATGCCTCGTCACATTTAGGAACGGGTACGAGTGTTCAGTCTACATGTGTCGGTGATAAATTTCGATCTCGCGACACGGCGGGAATTGAACATGGGTGCCGGCGACGGGTGGGGCAGCCGTGTGGGAAGGAGGACACGGCAAAAGCTTACGTGCAGCAGAGCAGAGGCACAAGTGCATGCATGCTGCAGTAGCAGGCGGTGATTGTGACGCAACAGACTCGCTGCGACTTGCAAGTCACAGCGCGGTTCAGCTCGGTTTCGGCGGTTCAGCGGTTCGAATTTAAATTTTTTGAATTTTAAAAATTTAATAAATTTTAAAATAAAAAAAACAACTAAGATGAAAAATATAACTTCATGGTTGAATCAGTTTTTAAAAATTAGATGGAGAATATATAAGCAAATCTTATCCGAAGTCACTTGTGCACAGCCCCTTCTGTCGTTTCCCTTTCTCCGTCCGCACATTGCGCCTAGGTATCCGCCGCCCCACCGCGCTGTCCGTCGCGTCGACGCTAAAAACCGGGAGGGAGCAGCGGCTAGCCGAGCGGTAAACATGGTTAGCCACGCGCGTGCCGGCCGCTCCTCAAGCCGTCCGGCTTCAGTGGTAAGCCGTGCGAAAAGGCCAGCTAGCCGCACGTCATCGACGGTAAGCCGGCGCCAGCGGCAAACCGCTCGATTTGAGAGGTAAGCCGAGCGATTAGCGCGAAAAGCCGTCGAATCTAGTGGGTTTTCATAGTAGAGAAGGTGAGATGGTTGTTTTTCTGTTTTTTTTCAAATATTGGTCGATTTGTTAGCAACTTTAGAAAATAGTTGATCATTTTCAGGTATTGTTGGTTCAGATGGCAGATCAGGTCGATTTGGTTTGGGAGCACAGGGATAACGTGTATCTCGGGTTTCGTTGCAAATATTGTATGTCCGTGAAGAGAGGGGGTGGTGCCACACGATTCAAGTAATATTTGGCACATCATGAAAGCAGTATAGTTGGGTGTCCTCATGTTCCCATCGATGTGCGGGACAATTTTCGCCGAGAGCTTGATAGAACCGCCGAGCAGAAGAAGGACCGAACTAAACAGACTCTCAGACAGCACCAGGTTGCAGGTGAGGGAAATGTCAATGAGGAGGACGATGAGGAGATGCAGTCTGCTATGAGGTTATCTAGAGAGGAGAAGAAATTTCGACAGTGTCAGCGTTCGTATGGTGGTCAGTTCGAGAGTGGTGATGCTGGTGCTAGTTCATCGCAAGGTACTTCTGATTTGTCGCAGAGAGGTGATGGTCTGAATTGTTAGGCATGATGAGGAGGTTCGCGTCACATAGGTCAGGTAAGTAACAGATTCAAACTAGAATCGATACAGATCCATGCAGTGCGAAGACAAGCTAGCAAAGTCGGCTATTGGACGCGCATAGTCAAAATTTTTTCATACAGAAGCCATCTCTGGTAGAAAAGCTGATAGTCTATACTTTGTTAGTGCTATCAAAGAGACACAGAGATAGTGTATGAGACCTTCATTTTATTTTATTACATGTTTCCTTATATCTTACCATATTTATGTCGTGTGACATAATGTTTGCAGGTGAGGGCGTGTCTAGCTCAACTGGGAGGAAAATAGATGGCACATATCTTGATGTTAACGAGCAAGACATTAAAAAAGAATTCGATAAATTTAAGATGGAGTGCCCGATGTACGGTGTCATGATTATGTGTGACTCTTGACTGGCCCAACAGAGATATATTTGGTAAACTTCATAATCTACTACAATGGTGTCATGTTTTTTCACAACTCATGTGATGTTATTAGACACAACCAATTTACGAACTTTATATTAAAGGTACAAGACATATGTTTATTGTATGTCACTATTTGTTTTATTTGTACCAATATTATTTTGAACAATGAAACGTTCTTGTGCAGAAAATAAATAAGATATGCATTAATGTAGGTGCAGACAATATTATGCAGTTTATTACAGACAATGGTTCAAATAATAAAAAGACGTGCAAGCTGCTGATAAACAAGTATCCTCATATTGTCTTGCAACCATGTGTAGCACATACAATCAACCTAATGCTAAAGGCTATTGGTGAGTTCCCAAAGCACAAAGCTACGATAGATTTCTCGTTGTTATATAATCATAATCAATTGCACTATATGATGACCAATGCTATTGGTGGTGAGTTGGTAAGATGGAATGCAACACGTCTTAGCACAAACTATATGTTTCGTGAGAGTATGCTTCGTCGGAGAGAAAAATTTATGACATAGATAGGTTTTGAGACATTTTTTAATAGTAGATTTGCCAATACCAACAAGCGAAGACATGCTCACTCTTGTCTAGCAAACATGTCATGTTAGGATTCAATAAAACATGTGGTACATGCAGTGCAATTTTTGTATGCTTTTCTTCGGTTTGCTGATCAAAACAAGAGGTCTACCTTGAGTGAAGTACTTCTCAGATATTATTTTTGTGAAAATGAGTATGGATCCTTTTATAGGAATGATGAGCGAGAGATGGAGAGTTACATGGACATTATAAATCGTAGTATGGTGGACATTTTTATTGATACCTTTGTGAATGCAGGTAATACGTACTTACAAACAAAATTATTGTATTTTTCGTTTATAGTGCAAAGATATCTAACTATTGTTATATGTGCAGCTGGATTTTTGAACTCAAGAAGTCACTATTTTTATGGGATGGATCGAAATATGATGAACAATATTCGAGAGACATTTACACGCATAGCACCAACCGATTTGTGTGTGCAGGCCCTGTAGAAGGCGGAAATTTTTAAAAGAAAACAAGGTTCATTTGCCACTGAGTTGGCCAACAGGATGGTAGTTGATAAGAATACTTCTCCTGCAGTTTGGTGGAACATGTTTGGAGGTGACACACCTCATCTCCAGCAGATTGCATTACGGATAGTCTCACAGTGTTTATCATCGAGTGGTTGTGAGCGCAATTAGAGTACATTTGCATTGATCCACACCAAGGTGCGTAACAGATTATCTCATGAGAAATTGCATAAATTGGTGTATGTTATCTACAATCTTCGAATCCGTATGCATGATGTTTCATAGACATATAAGCCACTAGAAGTCGATCCATTTGATCGTCTCATAGAGCTATCGATGTATGATTCTTCAAATCCTATTCGAGAATAGATGAAATATGAGAGATCAAATTTTGACCCTGTTCTTGATGAAGAGGGCAACGAGAGTGACAGTCCTTTATCGAGCTGTTTTGTTACAGATGATGACGCTGGTAGACAGTTGGTACGCATGTCTTGTGCTGCAACAATATCAGAATGAGCGGATCAAAATGTGGGTGATACTCACATAGGCAGGAGGAATGTTCATAGTGCAAGACAAAAAAAAAGTGGTAAAACGATGAGTATAAGGAGTAAAGAGAAAGGTAAGAATGTGGGCAGTGACTACTTCACAGATTCTGAAGACGCTAAACGAAGCTCACTCTACCAGGAATCAAATGATATCAGCTCTCGAAGTACATCTGAAGACCCACCAGACAGTATGATTTCTGACTCACAGCCACCGATCACAGCTTATCATTTCACAGGTAACCATTTGTTCACATTATTCGATCAATTTTCACTCATTTATCATACACTTCACTTTTTCTGTAGATGAGACGGACTATACCCATGCTACACAGAATGAAGACTATGCTGTTCCACAGTCACCAAGGATATCGATGGGGGGAGGCAGCATTACTATGGCACCTACTATTTCGTGAAAAGACAATGATACATCAAACAATTAAGGTAATGACTACTATAATTATCTGTACGGTGATCGTAGCACAGAGCCTCTCACCACATGGGTCTACCAATGGCAAAATCTAGAGTTTTATAACATGTTGTACTCATAATGGAAAACAACTACCGTTTGGACGGGACAATCTTGAATAAATTTAAAGCGAAGTTGTTAACTACTAAAGAAATTCAACTTCTCTCTGAAGAGTGCGACGATGCATATTTTGATTGGAATACAATCTCAAAGTAAAGTGTGCTTCAAAAACTATGTATGAAATTTGAATTTGTTGTGAATGAACTACATACATATATATATATATATATATATATATATATATATATATATATATATATATATGAATTTATTGTGTTTGGAACTTTAGATTTGATATAAATGAATATGTGTCTTATTATTTGTGAATGTGAATGAAATATGTTGTGAATGTTGATATTAAAAGAAATTAAAATAGGTCATGCTCAATTTTTCAGTACTTTTTCATCTTTTTTCTTATTTTTTATTAATTTATCGGTTTTTAGAAAATTATACCGGTTTACCGTAAAAACCGTTCGGTTTTCGTAGTCAGCGTTTTTCAGCCAAACCATTCGGCTAGCCGTGAAAACCGTTCGGCTAACCGCAAAAACCGCGCAGTTTATCGTTTTTAAATCGACGAAACCGTCTTCAGATTTGAAAATTAAAATTTGAACGAAAAACTAAACAGTTTTAACGATTTTCGCAGTTTTTGTCAAACCGTTCTCGAGCGATTTTTGCGGTTCAAACAGTAAGTCAAACATTGGTCAAAGTTTTCGTGGTTCAAAAGGTAAGCCAAACCCGGGTCAACACGGTGACGACTAGCAGCAGTAGTAATTTCTTCTCTTCGTAAAAATTACTTATACAGGTACTACTACTACTGTAAAGAGTAGCAGTGAGATTCAATACGCAGTATCGCAGTAGCTGATGTAGCAGTACATTTCATTGTTTTTCAATGGACATAAAATAAGTGAATTATTAGTGGCGGAGCTAAAAAAAAGAAATCAGATGGGCAGATTAAATAGAAAGTGTAAATAAAAAGACGCATGCAGGTACACGACCGATCGATCGACCGAGAGAGGACCACGGAGGTACTATACGTGTGTAAGTGTAAATAAGATGGCCGCGAGTTAACCCGCGCACAACCACCGGTCGGGGCACCGCGCCACATGGAACGCGTCAGGCTCCGCATTCAAACGCATGCGCAGCTGCAGTCTCGCCGGTCACCGGCCGGCGGATGTCACGTCGGCCTCCTCGTCGCGGGCACTTGCGTGGGACGCGGAAACAATACTTTGATTACCTAGCCGTAGTTGGTAGAGATGGATCGATCGATCGATCGCGTGTGCCTGCCTGGCACGACGCGCGGTGGCTTCGCTAGTGCTTGAGCACCTCGGGGATGTCGACGGGGTAGCGGCAGATACTCTCGGCCCACGGCCCCTCGGCGGAGCGCGGCGGCGCGATGCACTCCCACGCGGCGCTGTTGCACTTGAACCCGGATCCGAAGCCGATCATCCAGACGCGGTCGCCCTTGCGCATCCGCCCCTTGGCCTCGATGTACGCCAGCTCGTACCACACGGAGCTGCTCGACGTGTTGCCGAACCGGTGCAACGCCATCCGCGACGCCTCCACGTCCTCGTCCGACAGGCCCAGGCTGCGCTGCAGCTCGTCGATGACCGCGCGCCCGCCGGCGTGGATGCAGAAGTGCTCGAACGCCATGCGGAAGTCGGGGAGGTACGGCTTCACGCGGCGGTTCAGCACGCGCCGCGCGATGAAGGACAGCGCGAACAGCAGCTGCTCCGACGCGGGCAGGACCAACGGCCCGATGGCGGTGATGTTCGCCTTGAGCGCGTCGCCCGCGATGGTCATCAGGTCCTTGGACAGGTTGATCCCGCGGTGGCCCTCCGCGTCCTCCTCCTGGAACACGCACCGGTACGCGCTGTCCTGCGCGCCCGTCAGCGTGCGCACCACGCGGGCGAGGCGGAACCGGGCGTTGGCGCGGGACGTGGACAGCAGCACGGCGGCGCCGCCCATCCGGAACAGGCAGTTGGGCAGCAGCATGGCGCGCTCCTTCCCCACGTAGTAGTTCGGGGTGATGGTCTCCGTGGACACCACCAGCGCGCGCGCGCCCCGGGGCGCCACCTGCAGGAAGTTGCGCGCGAGGCCCACGGAGATGAGCCCGGCGCTGCACCCCATCCCGGACAGGTGCACGTTGCGGATGTCCTTGCGCATCTTGTACCTGTTGATGATCATGTCCGTGAACGACGGGATGGGCGCGAACAGGCTGCAGTTCACGATCAGGATGTCGATGTCGGTGGCGCTGACGCCCGTCTTCGCGAGCAGGTCGTCGATGGCCGAGAAGATGACCAGCTCCACCTCCGCGCGCGACGCCTCCATGTTCCGGTACGGCGGGATGTAGTGGTGCGCCGGCGGGAGGCACGTCTCCTCCCCGAGCCCCGACCGCTCCAGCAGCCGCGTCATGAACCGGACGCTGCGCTCGTCGATGGACGCGCCCTCCACGAACGTCACCAGCTTCGCGTGCTCCAGGAACGTGGCGAACGGGACGCGGCAGTTGGGCCGCGTGCGGAAGCACGCGTAGTCCACCAGGTACACGGACCGCGGCCGCAGCAAGAGGTACAGCGTCGCCGCGGCCGCCGGGACGAACGCAACGAGGAAAACATGCACCGCGCGGAGCGCTTGCGCCCGCGCGAGCAGCTCCTCCGGCCCGACCCGCGCCGCGTTGACAAGGGCCGCCACGGCCAGCGGCGCCACCAGCACCGCCACGAAGTTGTTCACCACGTGCTGGTACAGCGGCTTAAACTGCTTCAGCTGAGTCGCCGCCGACGAACTCATGATGTCAGATCGAACGTGAGGACTGAGCAGGATGCTGGGTGGCGGTCGTGTGGACTGTGGAGTGTGGTGTGGGTGGCTTGGCGAGAGGGAGGGAACGAGCAAGGATTTTAAAGCGAGGGAGAGGGATCTAGCAAAGGAAAATTATGGACGACGCACGTCGATGGACCAGCGCGCTCTTTACTCGCACAGGCTAGCATCGGCGATGGTCACCGATAAATTTGATGGAAATTATGCTGATAATTAAAGACCGTGTTTATTCGGCCGCGCGCACTGATTCGTTCCGTAGCATCGTCACTCCGTGAGGAGGACAAAAGCCACATACAAACCGTAAAAACTCTGTCAATTGTGAAATGACTGGTGCTGATACTTCCTTTTAAAGCTCAGTTTCAAAATACAGTAATTTCACAGAAATCTTATAGAATTTTTTAGTTTAATTTTTTTTAATATGAATAGTAAATTTTTTTTGCATTTTCAAATGGGGCCTAACTAAGATTTTCATCTGCTACAGTTACCTATAGTTCAGCACAGTGGAAAACAAATGACACAAGTTGAGAAGAAGCAGTATATTTTGGCTTCAGAGGATACCACGACAATTGTTAGCATGCTACAGCCATGCTTCCAGAGGCAGAGAGCCGGGTGGCGCTTTGGACTTCCGGGTGGATGCAATACCTCCTACACCTGTCCTTCAGCAGCTTGTTCAATGGCCGCCCATGCTCAGAGTTTGGATGCCTAAATATTAGTACTGTACTAATACAAACTACTCGAAGATGCTTGACCTGCACATTTGTGCGCTGGGATTAACAAATTAATATAATATTGTTATCTATAACCCAACAATATTGTACTGTTGTATTGTAGGGTATTAAAAAAAAAGTCAAGTGGAAGTCAACCACCAAGACCGATTTGGGAAGACTACCGCTGCTCACAACCCTAAGGGCTCAGAGGGGGCTGACGAAACTAGTTTATCTCTGGCTTCACCGGCTTCAAATCTACTAGTACATCCGTTTCAAATTTGAGAATATATTGCTAAAGATACCTTATATACCAAATCCATTTTCGAAACGCGGCCTCACATAGAACAAGCCGACTTGTGCTGCAACATACGGAGTAGTAGTACTTATTTGCGAGCCGATCAGAAATGATAAGATAGATTGTGAGAAGAATAAGCATCATTCAATATTCACGAAACTCGGAACAAGTTGAAAGAAAAAGGAGGATCGAGTTTCCTCTGTGCTTGTGCTTAAACGCAGTATTGATCCTAAACCAATCCAATTAGTTGATGTACTCGGACATCAAGTCAATTTTATTATTATTCCTTGTAAATTAATGGTAGATGTTGATTACAGATGCATATTCCCGTCCTTGTACTCGTCATATAATTATTGATCCTCACTTATTTCATTTTTTTACGTATGTAGTAGCTAGGCATCAACTAGGATCCAGGGGAAAGGAAAGGCTCGAGCCCCCTATCCACATGATCTCTATTGAAATTTTATAGGGAGAGATGGGGAGAAGAGGAAAAATGAAAAAAGAGACTCTGCAGGAAGAAGGAAGATGTGCTAGATGTCCTGGTTTCGCCATGGCATCAAGCCATAGTTTATTTCTTGTGCAAGTAACGGTAGGCGGATGTGTATACTAAATAGAATATGAAGAGTTGGTGACAACCATGACAAAGACAATGGACTCCGTATAGAAACATGCATGTGATTCTAAAAATATTGAAGGGGGGGTGACTTATTAGTGTTCGATTACAATATGGATTCTGGCACAATGATTACAATTATTTGGCACCATTGGAACAATGGAAAATTTGAAGAAAATTTATAGGGTTCGAACCTGTAGGAAAGCCTTCTATGGGAACCTTCGGAACACGGTATTGGGATTCTAAAATTCTTATGGAATTGCTACATGATATCTTCATCCATGTAAATTTTAGAGGATTTATAACAAGAGGTCCAACCTCATAAAAGATCAGTTTGAGTTAGAAAGTTAGACCCTATTTGGAACGAAGAAACAAAAAAGCATAGAACAAGAATGAACCATTCCTACATTCCAAACATGTAGTTACCATTCCTTTCCAAAGGAATCAATTACTACAAATCGCCTATGCCAATTTCTTATTGCAAACTTGTCCTCACTTTCTCGCCCATATTATTCTTATGTTTTTCCTGCACTGTATCCAACCGCTTATTAAAGAGTTTTTCTACATTTTCAATTCCCCTGGATTGCAATTGATTATCAACTCTAATATTGTCTTTTTCTTATTTCTGCATGTTTTTACAATAA
>BCLH01003549.1:6981-20436 GCA_001602315.1 Zoysia pacifica
CTGCGGAGGAGTCTAACCCTTTCAAGGATCTGAGCTCCTCATCTGAAGAGTTGCCACTGGAGCAGGGGTCGGCCGCGAAGAGGGCGAGGGTCGACCCCTTGGAGGCGGTGGCCGTCAGTTCCGGGAGTCCCGTTGACTCCTTGCCTCGGGCAGTCGAGGTGGCCATGGTGGAGCCGGCTCAAGCCCCGGTCGTCTCTCCGTAGAGGGGCCAGACCCCGCGTCGTCCGACCATCCGAATTCGTCGTCGGTCGGCGAGGTAAGGCTTCCGCGGTTTTATCTTCGTTTCTCGTTTGTCGACTAATCAAAGTTTTGTGAATAGAGGTTCGACGACGCTCGGGGCGCCGCAGGGGGCTAGCGCTCAGGCGCCAACGAGCGACCCGTCGGCCAACGGGTTGGGTGTCGAGGCCAGCGGTGAAGGTCGGGGCAAGGCGGCGAGCCCCGGGAGCCCGGAGCCCCTTGGCGTGGAGGCCGCTAGGGACGTTGCGCTCCCAGCCCTGAAGGCGTCTGAAAAAGCAGATTCGTCCCCCTCGCCCGACGCTAGAGAAGCAGAGGGGGAAGAGCAGTCGACGCCGCCAACGACGGCGACGCCTTCTAAGGGCGCGGCGGTTTCACCGCTCACGGCCGCACCCACCGTTGGGTGCGTCCTGAGCAAGACGGCCCGAGGCAAGCTGTCGGAGGCCATCAGGACGTCAGGCTCCGTGTACCCAGGCGATGATGCCGAGGCTGCTGCTGGGGCGCAGGAGCTGGGGTCGACCGCCGCCTGGATAGTTCCCGGGAGAGGGCCCCTCCCACTCGAAGGGGCGATCGATGGCTTCGGCTATCTGATGGACCGGGTGGGAGGTGCCCAGGCCTGAAATATGCGGTTGGTCGCCAGCCTCCGCCAGTTGTCAGGGGTCGTCGAGGAGGTCGGCGTCATCTTCGATGAGGCTCACTTTGTCGAGTGCCGGGTAAGCTTAAGTTGGGTCTTTCGCTTCCGATTCCCATGAACTTCGAGCCAACAACCTTTCGCAGGATAATTTGTACGCGGTCCTGGTTCGGCCCTCACGCGGGTTCGCCGCTCGAGCCGAGGTCGATGCTCTGAGGGAGGAGCAGGCGAAGTCGCAGCTCTTTGCTGCGAGGAAGTCGGCTCACGTCGCCCTCGAAGAGGCAAACAAGGCGCGCGCCGAGGCAGCGGTGTCCGACGCTCGGGCCACTCGGACCGCGGCGGCCCTCGATCAGGCCAACCGCACGGTCGTTGATAAGTCGTGTCGTATTCGTCCGACCCTAGGGTCAGGTTTTAATTCGTGGTGTTGCAGGGCTTCATCGTCAAGCCGCAGAGCCCGACACCGAGATGTGGCGTCTCGGGCTCCACCAACACGCCGAAGGGGCCCACTTGACCTTGGAGCAGACGCTCCGCATGACTAAGGAGGAGCGCGACCGTGCCTTTGAGCAGGTCGACCTCCTGAAATCAGAGCGAGTCGTGTTGCAGTCCGAGGTCGAGCAGGCGGCGACGAAGCTCTGGCAGACGCGTGCGGAGGCCGCCGGGTCCAGGAGGAGCTCTCGACGGCCCAGATCCGGAACGAGCGGCTCCGAAAGAGCCTCGACCGGACGGGGCAGGCCGTCGATGCCACCGAAAAAGAGCGGGACGGTAAGGGCAGACCCCTTCTTGACTTAGCTCTGTCTCCGGTTTGCTTTATTGACGATTCGAGCGCAGGATTGACGGGCGAGGTTCAGACCCTGAGGTTGGCAGGTCTGAACCTCATCAGGAAGTTGTACTTCGGCGTGCCAGACTCCGTTCCGACGGGGGTCATCGCGCATGCTCTGCAGCAGCTCCCGGAGGTCATCTCCGACATCGCGATGAGGGCGCTGGAGGACGGGTCCTCGACAGCCTTGGCCCTGGTCCGCTCCCATTATCCGGATGCGAATTTCGGCAGGGTCGTCGAAGGCTTCGCATCGGGCTACTCGAACGAGCAGCTGGATGCGATCTCGGTGGAGACGCATGAGCCGGGGGTGAAGGCCGTCGCCGACTTCAAGACATAGGTGTTCCTGCCCGAACGATTCGGCCAGTTCCTCTATGTATAGGTCCGAGTTTGTAAGAGGTGTTATTGCAATAATAAAGAATATCATTTGAAAAACTTTTGCGAGACTGAACTCGAGTTTCCGACCCCCCCTTCGCATGCTGCGACTGTTTTTCGCGCCCCCTTCGACGTCAATCAAACGAATGGGTCGAGTATAGCTCGTAGGGTCGAGTGTCGGGCCCGATACAGCCGTAGAGCGTCATCGACTCCCGATTCGTAGATAGTATAGCCACGGAGAGGCTTCGAACAAAAAACGCGCACGAAGTTTGTCGTGTTTGGGGGTCACCCGCGAGCTCGGCGCGGGTCGAGGATCCGACCCCGAGGAAGCAAAAAAGGCGAAAAGACGTAAAGGGTTAACAGGGAGCGGCGCCCCGGCGCAAAAAATCGATAACCAAGGTCTGACGTTGCGACACTTGAGAG
The DNA here is from genome assembly GCA_001602315.1 of Zoysia pacifica. Lineage (NCBI taxonomy): Eukaryota > Viridiplantae > Streptophyta > Magnoliopsida > Poales > Poaceae > Zoysia > Zoysia pacifica. The sequence goes on from BCLH01003549.1 coordinate 9,459, forward strand.
GGTGGAGGTAAGTAGCCCTCGGGTGCGGGGTGTGGCCGAGATGGCCAACGCTCGCAGCCCAAAACGATGAACGAGAGTAAAGTTGCGAGAACTTAGCTGTTTTTATTAAGTGTAGAACCGTCGGAGGCTATTGATGTTCTATGCGTTCGCGAGTTTCCGACCGTCCTCGGTTGCTAGTTTGTAAGCACCGAGCCTCAGGACACGCTTGATTACAAAGGGTCCCTCCCAGGGGGGCAACAGCCTGTCCTGGTCGGCTCTCGTTTGCACCCTTCTCAGCATTATGTCTCCTATGTTCAGCGTTCGACCTCTGACGCGCCGAGCGTGCAGTCGTCGTAGACTCTGCTGGTACTTTGCGGAGCGCAGGGGAGCGACTTCGCGCGCCTCTTGCAGCTGGTCGAGGCTGTCCTGCAACGCGACGTGCGATCTTTCCTCGTCGTAGGCAGCATCGCTTCTGCTTCGAATGTCATAAAAAACGGTGTGAACCCAATGGTCCTGTTGGGGGTTGTTCGCAGACCCCAGAGGACGGACGGGAGTTCGCTCACCCATCGTTCGGCTATCTGCTAGACGGAATCGTAAATCTGTGGCTTCAGCCCAAAGAGTATTATCCTGTTGACCCATTCGACCTGCCCATTCGTTCTTGGGTGCGCCACGGAGGCGAAGTTCAAGCGGATGTGATACTCGTCGCAAAATTTTTGAGACTGCCGGCCGGTGAACTACGCGTCGTTTTCGGAGATTATGGTGTTCGGGACCCCAAATCGACAGATGATGTTACGGACGAACCCGACCACCCGGGTTGAAGTGATGTTGGGCATCGACTCGGTCTCAATCCACTTTGTGAACTTGTCGACGGTGACGAAGAGATGGGTGAAGCTGTCGGGTGCTCTCTTGAACGGTCCGAGGATGTCGAGTCCCCAGACAGCGAAGGGCCAAGCGATCGGGATTATCTGGAACTCCTGGGCCAGCAGGTGCGTCTGTCGGGCGTAAAACTGACAGCCTTGACAGGCCCGGACGAATTTCTTTGCGTCGGCCAGTAGAAGCCTTGGCGGAAGGCTTTGTCGACAAGAGTTTTGGGTCCGACGTGGTGACCGCAGATGCCCGAGTGGATGTCATCGAGCAGGTGCATACCCTCCTCCTGAGGGATGCAGCGTTGTTGTATACCACTCGTGCTTCGCTTGTAGAGCTCGTCGTCCGAGATGACGTAGGCCTTGGCCTGTCGCATGACCTTCCTGGCTCCGTTGGCGTCGGCCGATAGAGCGTCATCCTGAATGTAAGCGAAGATGTCATGGGACCAGTCGAGGGCAAGTGCCATGATCTCTGCCCCTGGTCCTAGGGTCGGCTTGCCACTCGATCCCTCGATGGGCGGCCCTTCTGCGATCTTGGCGACGGCGTCGACGGCCTCGTTGTTTCGATGTAAAACGTGATGAAGTTCGAGTCCAACGAACTTGTCTTCGAGCTTGCGGACCTCTTGACAGTAAGCTTTCATCTTCGCTTCTCTGCAGCTGGAAGTCTTCATGACTTGACTGACGATCAGCTCGGAGTCGCCCTTGACGTAGAGGCGCTGAACGCCAAGGGTGGTGGCCATTCGCAAGTCGTGGAGGAGCGCCTCGTACTCGGTCGCGTTATTAGAGGCGCAAAACTGCAACTGCAACACGTAATGGAACTTGTCTCCCTTTGGGGAGATCAAGACGATCCCAGCCCCTGCGCCCTTGAGCATGCAAGACCCGTCGAAGTACATCGTCCAGTACTCGATGCTGCCGGGGGCCGGTGGTTCCTGAGCCTCGGTCCACTCGACGACGAAGTCGACCAGGGTCTGGGACTTGATGGCCTGCCGATGGACAAAAGCGACGTCGAGCCCCAGGAGTTCCATGGCCCACGTGGCAATGCGCTCGATTGTGTCTTTGTCACCGATGATCTCCTCGAGCGGGAAGCTGGTGACGACGCGGATGGAGTGGCTCGTGAAGTAGTGTCGCAGCTTGTGGCTTGTGATGAGAACAGCGTAGATCAGCTTCTCCACCTGGGTGTACCGTATCTTGGCATCGGCCAATACTTCGCTGACGAAGTAAACAAGCCGTTGAACAGACAGAGCCCAACCCTCCTCGCTTCGCTCGACGACGAGGACAGTGTTGATGACTTTTGAGGTCGCCGCGATATAGAGGAGAAAGGTCTCTCCCAGGGTCGAGGATGTAAGGATCGGCGGCGATGAGAGCAGGAACTTAAGCCGATCAAAGGCTTTCTGGGCCTCGGTGGTCCAGGTGAACCGCTCTGCTTTTCGTAGCAGTCGGTAGAAGGGCATTGCTTTTTCACCGAGCCTTGAGATGAAGCGGCTGAGGGCCGACAGGCATCCGGTCAGCCTCTGGACGCTCTTGACGTTGCTGATGGGCCCGAGGTTGAGGATCGAGGAGATCTTCTCGGGGTTTGCTTCAATCCCCCGCTCGGAGATGACGAAGCCGAGCAGCTTGCCCGAGAGGACCCCAAAAATGCATTTTTCGGGGTTCAGCTTGATTCGATAGCGCCAGAGGTTTGCGAACGTCTCCTCCAGATCTTGGACGAGGTCGGAGGTCCGCCGAGTCTTGATGACGATGTCGTCAACGTAGACCTCTAGATTCCGACCCAGCTGGTCGTGGAAGCACTTCTGCATGCAGCGCTGGTACGTGGCGCCAGCGTTCTTGAGCCCGAATGGCATTGTGACGTAGCAGAAGGATCTGAAGGGCGTGATTAAAGACGTGGCCGGCCGGTCGGACTCGCGCATAGAAATCTGGTGATACCCAGAGTATGCGTCGAGGAAACTCAGGGTTTCGCACCCGACGGTCGAGTCCACCACTTGGTCGATGCTCGGGAGAGGGAAGGAATCCTTTGGGCAGGCCTTGTTGAGACTTGTATAGTCAATGCACATTCACCATTGCCCGGTCTTCTTTTTCACCATTACAGGGTTGGCTAACCACTCTGAGTGGTAGACCTCTTGAATAAACTTAGCATCTAGGAGCTTCGTCAATTCTTCTCCAATGGCTCGACGCTTCTCGTCGTCGAAATGCCGGAGTCGCTGCTTGACGGGCCGAGAGCCCGTGACGATGTCGAGCGAGTGCTCGGTGACCTCACTCAGGATGCCAAGCATGTCCGATGGTGCCCAGGCGAAAACATCCCGATTCCGAATGAGAAAGTCGACGAGCGCGCTTTCCTATTCACTGGAGAGCGTTGTTCCGACCCTGGCCTTCTTGGAGGAGTCAGCGGGGTCGAGAGCCACCTCCTTGAAATCGTCAGCGGGCATGAAGGATGTCAACGACGCGACCCTGGAGTCGAGCGTCGGGGCCGGCCTCTTAGCTTTACGGATCTCGTCCACCTGGGCCGGGCCTGATCTGGTGACGGCCAGCTCGAAGCTTTCCTGCTCACATGCCAAAGCGTGTTGGAAGCGTGACAAGATCGTGATGATGCACTTCGGTCCGGACATCTTCAGCTTTAGGTAGACATAGTTAGGGATGGCCATAAATTTCGCGTAGCATGGTCGGCCCAGGATGGCGTGGTATGCGCCGGTGAAGTCGACTACCTCGAAGGTGAGCGACTCGGTCCGAAAATTGCTCCAGTCACCGAAAGTGACCGGGAGCGTGATCTGTCCGAGGGGCATTGTGTAGCCCTCGGGCACGAAACCGTGAAACGGAGCGTGGGTTGGGCGAAGGTCGGCCTCCGTCAGCTTCATCGCCCGGAAAGCGTCGGCGTAGAGGATGTTGAGGGCGCTCCTTCCGTCCATGAACACCTTCGATAGGCGCACGGAGCTGACGATGGGGTCGAGCACCAGCGAGAGACGCCCGGGCTGCGAGACGTGATCCGGGTGGTCAGCCCGATCGAAGGTGATTAGGGCCTCGGACCACTTGAGGTAGCGGGGAACCGCGGGGTCGGCGGCGCTGACCTCGCGCCAGGTCCTCTTTTGGCAGTCTTTCGACTCGGGGAAGGCTGCGTCGATGTCTTCCTTGGCCCCCTTGGTCTGGGGGTCGACTTTGGCCGCCGAGGAGTCGGACTAGAATCTGCTCCTGAAAAACCTCCTTGCCAGGTGGCAATTCCGGAGGGTGTGCTGGACCGGCATGGAGTGGTTGGGTCAGGGCCGGTCGAGCATCTTCTCAAAGTGTCCATCGTGGTTGGCCGGCTTCTTGGTCGAGGGTCGGGCTGGTCGATCGGCAGTGGCCACGAAGTTGTCATCGTGGTGCCGACCCTTGCCCTTCTTGCGGCTGGAGCTGCCGCTACCCCGCTCACTGCGGCGGTCGACGGGCCAGTCGGAGGGGCGGTCCCTCCGACGGTCAGCTCCCGACTGTTCGTCCTTCGCTCAACCTCGATCGAAGTTGGCCTGCACGGCCTCTTCTCTGGTGGCGAAGGTTGTGGCGATGTCGAGGAGGCCTCAGGTCGTCCGAGGGTTCCTCCGGCCCAACTTGTGGACGAGAGCTTTGGACGTCGTGCCGCAGGTGAAGGCGTTGATGACACCGGTGTTGCTGACGTTGGGGAGCTCGTTGCGCTTTCGTGAAAAGCGCTGGATGTAATCCCGGAGCGACTCGCCGGGCTCCTGCTTACAATTTTTGAGGTCCCAGGAGTTACCTGGGCGCGTGTAAGTCCCCTGAAAGTTGCCGACAAAGATTCGGCGCAGGTCGCTCTAGTCTTGGACGCAGCCCTCGAGGAGGTGTTCGAGCCACCCTCGGGCTGAGTCGGTGAGGAAGAGCGGCAAGTACTAGATGGCGAACAGGTCGTCCGCTCCTCCAGTTCTGCAAGCGAGGCGGTAGTCCTTGAGCCAGTGGACGGGGTTCGTCTCCTCATTATAGCGGCCGATGGTGGTCGGGACGTGAAATCTCTACGGAAATTTCGCGTGCCGGATGAGCGACCCCAACGCCCTGGGCTCGATCCCATCAGGGCTTGGGCTTCTAGAGTCGAGGGAGCCACGTCGATAGTAGCGGTCGTGGGAGCGTCTCCGCCGAGACTCGGCGCGGAGCTCACTCCTCGCCTGCCGTCTAGCGTCGTGGTTGGGGCCGAGGCGCGGGAGGACCGACACTACGTGGTGTCGAGGGTTTCGTTCCTCAACTCGGCTGTCGCGCGCCGATCCTAGGACCGACGATTGCTTCTCATCTCCGACTGCTGGGGCTAGAGAGACGCTTCTTGTTGTTGAAGCGTGCTGCCGAGGTAGAAGCGTACGCAGTCGTACAATTCCCTCAGTGCTAGGTCCTCGGGAGCAGCGGTCTCGTCAAGGACTCATGCTGCCGCCGCGAGGTTCACGAGCGGGGTGTCGAAGGTCGGCGGCTCTCCAGCTGCGAGCTGCTGGTAGGTGGACCGTCCTCGGGCTCGCGCTCGTCGCTGGACCCGGCTGCAGGCTTGCCCCTAGGCTCAGGGCTGCCAGCGCGTCTCGAGGGCGGCCAGACCTGGCCGACGGTGTCTACCGCGGGGCGCGGGGACAGGTTGGCGCCTGGCGTGTTGCCAGGAGTCGCTGATTCCACCCTTCGAGGCGTGGAGAATGAAGCACTCTCTTGACGGGTCGTGCACCTGAATGAGACGGCTCCGGCGCCACCGAGGAGGACGCCTCTTGCACGGAACCTGGAGGCACAGTTCGCCACCTTTGTTTGCGACGAAGTTTAGGCTCTCGAAGCGAAAAGGCCGCCCAGAGGCGAAAGTGAGGACTTGCCACGACCGGCACAGCGACTGTGAAGTCCCCGAAACAGAGGTGGGAGACCGAAATGTCTCCCACAATAGCAAAGTAGAAAGCCATCGAAAAACCGAAGCGAGAGCACACCAAAAGAGAATGCCCCCCTTCCTGGCGCGCTAACTGTCGGCGTTTTGACCACCGGCACAGTAAAAGTATACGATCGTGAGGGCGGTGTGCCTTCGTATTCGATGTGGCCTAGTCTAAGAAAGACTCAAAGGGGGTTTTTTACCTGTTTCGGGCCACCTCGAGCGGTGTAATACCCTACATCCAAAGAGCGGATTATCTCGATGATAATGTTATAAAGGCTGCATTCTCTCTTCGCGAGGTGAGTAGAACGTGGGTGAGTGGGGGTGCTTGCTAGAAAGGATGCAAGGCCCCTAGTGGTGTTCGTTGGTTTGTTTTTCGTTGTTCTCCGATGTTCTATCGCTCCACGGGCCTTTCTTTATATAAGGTGTCCGGGGTTACAAAGTGGTGAATCCTACATGATCATGTCACCTCGCCGACAAGGTGGGCCCTTCCGCTGTCTCCTGTGCGGCCGTGACCCGTCGCGTCGCGCGCAGCGGCGGACACTGTGGCGCATGTCCGCCACTGTTGCGTCAGTCACAGTGCCACCGGGTCTTGTTCAGCAGCCGTTTCAGTTTTCTGCTAGAGTGTCGTCGTGGTGAATCCCGTCCCGTCCCGTCAAGACGGATGGCGATTGGCCACCGAAGTAAATGAGCCATAATGCGGCACCTACCCCCAAGGGGTCGCTCCCCGGAGGTCTCGGAGGTCGGAGTCTCCGTGCGTCTTAGTGCGGCTGCTGCCGTAGATCGTCGCCCTAGGGGTCGGAGCTCGCTATCGCCCGACCCCCAATTCGAGGCTTTACTCGTACGAACACGGACCGTCAGGTACCCGGGGTACGTGATTCCGACACAACTGATCATCGTAAAGATTCGTGTCCTTGCGTGCTGTTCTGCTGTACCATTGTTTGTTGCACCGAATGAATAATAGTGAAGTTGCACTTTGGACTCATTTCTGTCCCCTCATGTTTGTATTATCGTGAGGGAGAGGTCAGTGCAAAACCCAGTGATAGGGCCCTGAATTTTTTGTCCTTAACATGAGAAATAAGTACGAGTAATTGCATGTCTTAAAGAAAAAAAAGCTTTTACTACGACCTCTATATTTACACCTCTCCTCCTTTTTATATACTCTCTTCATTCCTAAATTGATATCGCCATTTTATCATGTGATCATTTTAAGGGGTCCATCTGAATATAGTCACAAGATTTGTAGAATGCATCTGTTCAGCTGCAACATTGTGGCCATTTTCAAAATTTCAATGGAATTCATATTTCCGAACTTGCTTATATTTTGTGCTTTACATAAATGAAAAAAATCAACTGTAAAGAAAAAAAATATTTCATCTATGTCTAATCTTGAAGTCATGAAAGAAACAACACAATTGTTAACAATTATTAAAATATCTCTATTTTTGTTAATTTAAAGATGCACAGCTAGCCAACATCCAATGTTTGCTAAGGATCAATCATGAAGGAAGCATGATATGATCCAGTTACACGATCATGCATGAACAAAATTACACAAATGGGTGGGTGCAACTAGGTAACTGACAAGAAATGGTGTGCTCTGACAATCCGGCACAACCTCATTGAGGACTTCAGGGATACATCCATCCTTGATCGAGTGGGATGTAACCCCTTTGTCGCCCTCTCTCATGACTATCCATAACAACAAAAGCAAGCACTCCTAGTTGGACTGTAGAAAAAAACAATTAGGTGTTCCCGTATGCCTCCTATTTCTATCAAGAAGCGGCTTGAATCAACTTACATAAGGATGAAAGAATACTGAAGGGTGAAGCTGGGCCTCCTATTTTTAAAGGAACACTCTTATATAGGGTCTGTGGCGTGGCTGTGTACTATCTTTTATCTAGCACCTTTTATGATATATCACCAACCCATTTGTGCGTCTGAGCTGCAGACACTGATGGCCAGCTTAAAGTCACCGACGATCAATGGTTTCAATCTTTTGCACAATACACACACTTCATCCGGATAAATAGCACCCCTTGGACACAAAATCGGCAAGAGCATGACACAATAAGTGCAAATTAAGATAAGCTCAGTTTTCCCATTCATCTCCTTTGCAAAAAAAAAAATCCCATACTTGAAGTACTGCAGCAAACTGCGTCGTTTTCTTTTGTGATCTAGCTTGGACACTGAGCAATTCAAACATATTGGGACTTGCTACCTGGACATGCCATTTAACTTAGATTTGGGAGGCATTGGGGCACCTTCTGCAGGAAACATGACCAAGCAGCATCCTTCCACTTCTCATAGCATAGCCAATGCAGCATGTCACATATATACTCAATTCGAAATTGTCATGGCTGGTTAGTTTAATTTTAAACTAATCCGTGATGAAAATTTGAGAACCGAGGGAGTGAGGTATCAATGGAAACTACAGTTTCAGTGGATCTCCATGGGCACCAATGCAGCTGTTTTTGCATGCTTGAAGAGCTTGAAGATTCTTTGTTTGAACTGCAGTGCCTGTTCATCACTTTTGTCGGGATAACGTACCTCGGGTATCCAACAGATCGCACTCCAACGGGAGAAGGTTGGGGGTCGGATGGCACGGGTTCCGACCCCTTCGCGACGACCTACGGCGGCCATATCATGGCCGCGCAGGGGCGCGAAGATCCCGGGCTCCGAGGATCAACTCCCGGAAGCGACCCCCAGGAGGTAGGTACCGCGTTATGGTACATTTACTCTGGGGACCAGCTGCCATCCGTCCCGACGAGACAGGACGAGATTCACCATGGCGACACTCCAGCAGAAAGCTGCGACGACTGCCAGACATGATGGGACAGCACTGTAGCTAGCACAGTAGCGCCGGACGAGTATCACGGTACCCGCCGACGCGCCCGACGCAACGGGTCATGACCACGTCTGGAAGGAACGAAATGATGTCGACAACGACGGAAGGGTCCACCTGTCGGCGAGACGGCAGGATCGCGTAGGGCCCATTGGCTGTAACCTCAGGGCTCTCCCTATATAAAGGGAGGCCCGAGGAGTGATAGAAAAGTGAGTCGAACACCACTGCAAGCACTCCCCGATTTTCTCACACTCTAGGTCCTCCCGCGAAGAGAGGCTCTCGTCTTGTAACGTTATCTTTGAGGTAATCCGCTCCCTGAACGTAGGGTATTACACCATTCGGGTGGCCCGAATCAGGCAAAAAATCTCCTTGAGTCTACCTCAGATTAGGCCATATCGAATCCGAAGGCATACCATCTCTCACGATCGTATATTAACTGTGTCGGTGGTCAGAACGCCGACAACTTTCTCCAAGAATTCAAACAATGCACATGATACAGGTATATTAAACACACTCTATTAATCTGTGCTTATCCGAGGACGGCTGGTGACAGTTAGAGAGTATTTTTGTCAAAACCAGAGAAATCGGTCTAGCAGCTCGGTTTCACTGGAGCACCAATTTTAGCTAAAAACCGAGTTGGATACTTATAGCAAAATCGGTTAGCTAGCCGGTTTAGTCGGCTAGCCGGCCTGGTTGTTTTCGAAAATCGATACTGGCACTATTCCGATTTCTAAAACCTTGGTGACAGCGACGCGGAGATGACAGAAATCTCACAGAACCAGCCCCTTTGCTTGCAGATGATTTTTTCACGAAATCCTAGGAACCAAAAAAGTTGAGCACCGAGCCCGGTGCGCTTTTGCCCTGATTGGCGCTGAAAGTTTAACTCGGGCTCTAGCATCCCTGATGGAGCAGGGCACACCATCATGCAGCTTGCATATGCGTTTCTTTGCGAAACGGCATCATGTACGGAATACTAGATCTGAGCGTTGCTTCTTTTGACCAGCCTTTTCGTTCCCCTAGAACAATAATCAGGCAAGCTGTTAGCTGTTGCAAACAGCACAGGAAATTCGCTTTGGAACACGTTGCTGGAACGCATGCCTTTTAGCTGCAGAATGAGAAATCAAACAGGCAGAAACCAAACACGTTTGTTGCCTGCGTTTGGTGCTCAGAAGAACAAATATGTCCTAGATATCTATCTTTGACCATAAATCCTAAATAAAAAATAGTTTAAATGTGCAAAATGATAAATCATGATTCAAACACTTTTGATGATAAAGCAAATTATAATAAAATATATAATATTTTATCTTATTTTTGAATAAGAGGGGTGATAAAGATGATGTTATAATTTTACAATGATAACAATTTAGGAGCGGGAGGAGTATGGCTCAACAATTCAACATCCTTCATCCTCAAAAGCGTGGTTTAAAAAATGCAACAGTAAAAGTTTTCAACAATGATGAAAGCCGGTTGATTCTAGTTTTTCTACGATACCATTGTCGGTTTTTAGTGAAAATCTTTCATCTCATGAAACCAGATTTGACCAGTTTTACTGAAAACCATAAAAACTAAGCTGGTTTTCAACTGATTTTACAAACCCTGGTGAAGCCTGTCCGAAACATATGACTGATTTACTTCTGTAGCAATGCAGCTACAAGTATGTATTAGTGTATTGGGACATGATCTTCATACTTGGTTCTTTCATATATTGATTCGCTAGGTCCCCCTCCTCACTCAAGTGTTTTAAAGCCTCCAGTGCCTAATTTTTGTGAACCTCTGATATTTTTGCCCTTAATCTGAGAAATAAGTAATTGCATTTCATAAAAAAAAAAAGATAATCTTTTTACTACCACCTCCGCCACATATCACCTGCTATTCTATCGTCCTCTCGTTATCTCAAATTACTTATCATTCTCACTTTCTGTTACAAATTTTCTCATTACAGTACACTTCTATGTTTACATCTCTCTTTATTTTATATGCATTTCACCATTTCAACTCATTAATTTTGTGTCTAAAGTACTAAGTAACTAGTTCACTTCCCGGTGCATTGCTCCGGGAACTTATGGATGATCAGATGTGCACTGCTCCAATAATTGATAAACAAATTTTATGTGATTGTTGGATAGTTGATAAATTAACATTTGTAAAGGCAAACATTGTTTCCTTATATTTGCAAGGAATAAAGAACATAAGTTCATAGCAAAGCAAATAACTATTTTTCCACCGTCAGAAATTTTTCCATGTACAACTTCGTCACTTTTAGTTTCCTTAGCATTCTGCTTATTGACATACAAAAAAAAGTAAAAAAAAAGTTTTGTTAATCAAAATAAACATGAAGACTTATACCATGTTCGTCAATATTTTAATGGTTCAGCTCTATAAGATAAAAAAAAATACCTCACCTTAGAAACATCATGTTCATCTTGTGTCTCA
>BCLH01003550.1:0-23716 GCA_001602315.1 Zoysia pacifica
GCGACTCATTGCTGCAAAGGTAAATTCTAATCCTGAATCGGCTATGGAAAAGCAGACTAATATGGATCTTGATATTGATGCTTGCAAAGAGAAGCCAGCTAATGTTATTGTTGGCCAAGAAGAAAAAGATCAAATTCGGCTATCACAAGCCAAATCTGATATAAGTATAGAAGATTCATCTACTACTGCACTCGGGGGGAAACACGACGATGCGCAAATCGATCCAACTGGTTTCGAAACCGATGAGACCGATTTTTCTAAAATCCATAAGAATAAAACACCAAAGATGTTGAAGCCCAAAAAAGCCGAGATTGGTGTTTGGAAAATTGTTGAACCTAGATGTCAGAACGAGCATCATGATAGAGGGCCGAAGTTTGAGGAACTTCATGCTAAAAAAGCAAGTAATACCAAAGGTGCTAGTCAACATACGGCTCATGCACGAAAGAGTCCAACGCCACCTAAAGATCATCGGAATCAGCAATGGAATAAATTTCATGCATCAATGCCGGTTCCATCCCATGAGCCATCCATGTCTCAATCATGGGGATCTTGCAATAGCATCCCTTGTTCTTATTTTTCATGGTATTCATGGATGCCACCTTCTCCTATGTACTACTATCGAGATTCAGTCCCGTAGAGGAGCAACAAAGAATAGATCACCACCTATGCAAAATGACCGTTTTAATCAAAAGAATCGGTCTTTATATAGAACTAAATGACAGGTGGTTAGACAAGTTTATCGTATCAAGAAGGATTGGAATTTAGAGAAAAAACCAGATACGATACTTGAAGAAAAGTCGATTATCAATACATCGGCTGATAGCGAACTTTGCCTCGAGCATAATTTAGAAAAGAAAATCGAACTAAAGTCATGTTCGGCTGGGGGCAAGATATTAAGAAAAAGAAGACAGTAAAGGGCAAGCCTACCTTTGATGAGCTTCTATCCAAATATAAGAAGGAGGCTGAAGAAAAATAAAGCAATAAGATTAATGAGCCAAGAAAGAGCCAATGGAGGAGATCTCCATCCCCAAAACAAAAGGTACCTCAACCTCATTGGCAAATGGCTCATTGGTCTTCATCATATATTCCATCAAATCAAACGCCATGGAATGCACATTTGAATATGTTTAACTGCCATCCATGGTTTTATCGTGCTCTTTGATTCCCATGTATTATAATCCATATCTTAATTTGTCTTTACCAAAGGGCAATATGTATGGATGGCCATTAGGGCCACACAAGAATTTGTGCCATTAGACTGACCTTCAATGTTCAAAGAGCCGAAATATTTAGTTGATATGATCTAGCATATTGCTACAATTGATGAAATATTATTTTGGCTACTTTATTGGCTTTTATTAGATATATCGGTTCTAAACAATCGATATCTTGTTTATCATCATACTTGAGCAATTTTGGGTAAAGAATATTTTTTGGCACGCTAGCTTTGCCAAAAAACAGGGGGCATATGTTGAAACCCAAAATTTGCATCTTGAGAAGACCGAAAGTTTTGGTTTTCTAAACTAGATGCTCCAGTTTGGTAAACCGAACATGGCCGAAAATATCCAAATTTCGTCCAATAATGATTATTTCACAAGATGATTTTCCAACATGATTTTCAGGACGCGAAAGATATTTTGGAAGAGTTTGGCTAAATTCTACTAAAGAAAGAAAAAAGTACTTAAAAAGGTATGAAAATGAAGCCAAATCCATGATTTAAAGGTTCCAAGATGTAGTCCTCGCCGAGACGATCGAAACAAATGTATGGATCACCTAAATCGGTTACCGGACGAGGAAATCACAGCCTTAACAAAAACGGCTGTGACATGGCCGAAAACTCCGGCGGAACCCTTTTTAGAATCATATTTTTGGACCCTTGGAGTGTCCGACAAAGTATCGGAGGGTCCGGTACCGGAGTGTCCGGCCCAAGGCCGGAATATCCGGTACACGAAGTAGGTTTTTGGCAGTTTTTACGCCAAATCGAATCTAATTTGTTGCCTACTTAATAGGATATCATCTTGTTCAAACAATCGGCTGCCAAATTAAAAAGGAAAGGGGAGAGAGGATCTCCTTGTCTAACCCCTTTATAACTCACAAAATATGGGTCAACCTGATTGTTTAGTTTGACACTAACTGTGCCATTACACACAACTTGCCTAAGCCAGGAGATCCACAAAGAGCTAAAATTATTGATCCCAATACATTGAAACAAAAATTCCCAATTGACTTTGTCACAGGCCTTCTCAAAGTCCAACTTAAGAATCACTCCCACTTGTTTCATGATTTTGGTTTCATGTAAAATCTCATGTAAAGACATAACCCCATCCATAATGTTCCTATTAGGAATGAAAGCATTTTGACATTTGTCAACAAGCTTATCCATGAAGGGCTCTAACCTCGAAGTCAAAGTTTTAGTAATGAGCTTATAAATTGTGTTCAAGAGGCAAATAGGTCTGAATTGTTGAATTCTATCAGCATTAGCAGATTTAGGAATAAGGGTAATAATACCATAATTAAGTCTCTTGACTTCAAGCTTATTATGATAGAACTCATGAAAGAGGAGCATAATGTCCTGCTTAACTATATCCCAGCACTTTTGATAGAAATCAGCAGGCAGGCCATCAGGACTAGCTGCTTTATTCTTTTCCATTTCAAATAGAGCATGCTTAACTTCTTCTTCACTAAAGGGCCTATTCAAGATTTCATTATCAAGAGAAGATAACTTTTCATTCTCAGACCACAGATCAGAGTCAATAGGTATCATATTACCATTAGCCTTACCAAAGAGATCTTTATAATAAGATGTAGCATATTGAAGGAGAGCCTCATCCCCCATAACAATACTATCCCCATCCTTAAGGCTAAAAATAGTATTCTTCCTTTTGCGCCCATTAGCAACACGATGAAAATACTCTGTATTATTGTCCCCTTTAAGCAGCCACTGAGATTGAGTTCTTTTGAACCAATAGGCTTCCTCATCAGCATCCAATTGAAGAATAAAGTAGTTCACACTTTTTGTCAAGCTGAGGAACAGAAAGAGGGCTACTTCCTCCATCTCTTCCAAAGTTTTCAATTCTTGATTATACTGTTTTTTCCTTTTCTTTCTATCCCCGGCCAAATTACCACCCCAACCTTTCAAAAGATGTCTAACATTTTTAATCTTGTTGAGGAAGACTTTCAATAGGTCTGAAAGCCTCAGTTCTAATATTCCATCCTTTAGCAACCACATCCCTAAAAGCCTCCTGTTGTAACCATAAGTACTCAAATTTAAACACAGCAGGAGGGGTTTCTGGAATCTCCTAGAAGATAACACAATAACATTGTGGTCAGAGGCATTCCTAGGGATCTTCTGAGCTATAGCCAAAGGGAATAATCTTTCCCAATCACTATTGATAAGGATCCTATCAAGTTTCTAAGGGTAGGGGAGTTTTGATTATTAGACCAGGTAAAGAGGCCTCCACTAATGTTCACTTCTCTCAAAGCAAAAGTATTGATGATGTTATTAAAAAGATGAGAGACAGGTGAGAGCATATGACGTTTATTCTTTTCTTGAGAGTATCTAAGAATGTTATAGTCCCCTCCCATAATCTGAGGATGAGCATTAGAATTGCAACAATAAGCTAAATCAACAAGGAAAGACATCTTATCCTCCTCTTGAGGAGGACCATAAACATTCACTAGGGACCAGATTTTGTTAGTCTTTTTATCTTGAATTACCGTCTCCAACAAGTATTTACTATAATTCACAGAAATCATCGAGTAAGTATCTTCATGTAAACCACTAGTAAACCTCCAGCTCTACCTCTAGATGGGACCCAGAACCAGTCAAAACTTTCATATGGGTCAAATTTCCTAAAAAAGGAGGTAAAGTAATTATTTTTTATGGTTTCCTGAAGACACACAAAAGAGGGATGATATTCACTAAATAAATCTCTCAGGTGGGTAGACATCCCTTTTTTCCCTACCCCCATACAATTCCAGAAGATGCCTAACATTTTAAATTTTGTTTCCCTTTCTTCCTAACCTCCCTCACAGGCCTCTGTGAAACAATGGGAGGATTATTAGCTGACCCTACATTCAGAGGTCTACCTTTCTTTTTTTCCTTACCAATTTTGACTTTACAAGATTTAGATCTAGATTTTCTAGAAGAGACTACTATAAAGTCGTCAGGATCTGAGACTTCTTTAGCATCCATCCATTGTATTAATTTAGGGGATGAAGGTTCCACAGCAGCCTGTTGAATCTCTTTAGAGGTAGCTACTAGTTTTTTAGCTTGCAAAGCACCTCTAGCATCTTCTAAGTTCCTAATTAGGTTTATAGTTTCAAAGTCATTATCAGAGCAAAGGGCACCCATATCATTAGCTTTTTGAATCATCATATCATCAAACAGAATAGAAAAGGAATTATGTGCAGTAACACCTTGTATAGAGGTTTTAGGTAAGGGGGTACCTTCCAGATTCCGTTTCCTCTGTCTCTTTTCAGCAGCTTCCAGCACATTGAGATCCTTATTAAAGATTCGCTTAGATTGGCGAGTGAGCCCGTGATTCTTAAGATCTGCAGCATCTTTACCCCCTGGAGCCACTTCTACGTCAACACTAACTCTTTCCTTTGAGTCATCATCCTTCATTTCCAAAGCCCTACTTATGACAGCATTAATCACAGTATTCACCAGATTGTCTTCAATGTTGTCGAGTATGTTCTCCTCAGATGGCAAGCTCACTTCAGTATGCAAGCAATCAGTGTTTACAGATTGTTGAATATCAGTCATAGGAACCATAGCCATAAACTCATGCACAAAATCCCTTTCTTGTGTATTGTGATTCTCTTCTTCAGGATATATCAGTATATCCCCCAGCACATCAATGAACACCTCATGTTTCTTTTCTTCTATATGCACTCTAGGATTCTTTCCCTCAGGGTAGACCAGAATATCCCCAGATCATCTTTGACAGGTTTCTCAACCTCAGGGACTGAAGAGCAAGGCATCAGCCATGACTGAAACTTTCCATCCTCGAAACTGAACTTACTCCCATGTCTTCTAGGAGGATAATCCATCAATTCATCATCATCTTCATCTTCATCACTAACATCCAGATTTTTCACTGCATCAATTTGCTCACTCTCATCAAGTTTAGGATTCACCACCTAAAAATTACCACTTCTAGAGATACATAAGTTTAGCATAAGATCCTTCCCCTTCTCACTTCTGGTCAGGCTCAACTTTGGAGGAGCTGACATGAGATGCAGAGAAGAGCCAGTCTTCCTGTATGTTTTATCTCCAGAGATGATGATAGATGAACCAGCCTTGTGCCCTCCAGAGATATCCTGAGAGATTTTAGCTTTCTTAGACAGCTGATCATCAGCAGGCTTAGATGAGTCTTCTCTTGGAATTTGAACAGTTCTAGATTGCCTCTGCCTAGGTTCCTCCATAGGCACTTCCCTTTCAAATAAAAAGTCATAGAAGCAGCAACCAATCACCCCTTCAGCTGTAGCAGGCACCTTAGAAACATCACGGCAACCAATTTTGACTCTAACATATTCCCTCACCAAGCTTTCTTCATCAATCTCCATAGGCTTGCCCACTAGAGAGGCCACATAAGCTGCAACCGGGGCAGTCTGCTCTCAAAAGGAATCCTCTGAATTCTAAACCATGCTTCCTGTAACAACCCTTTAGCTCCAACAACAGGGTCCCAAGGTCTAATACTAATGCTAGCACAGGAGTTGTGAAGCTTCATACTATGAAAATGAGACAGTTCTTCAATCTTCTGGGCATTAGAGAACCTCATACTGAACTGGGTCTCAGACCATTGTTTCACTTCGCATATCCAGCCTGCAGAAAAAAAAGCCTTGCAACTCCTGTTCAATCTGGAAAACTGAGGCAGAACCATCAGTGACAGTTATCAGAGCAGTATTAACTCTTTTCTTAAGAGCAGCTGAGTTAGGAACATCTTCAATATCAAAAAATCCTTGTCCTTCAACCTGTGCACCACACAGCTTAGCCATATAATCCCAAAGTTTTTTTCCAGGGCAGAGTTTAATCCCATGGTTAACTAACCCACAGCTCTTGCATTTCACCACAAAAGGGCATGAAACAACTTTATGAGAGGGTGAACCACACACATAGCATTGCACAACACCAGACAGGCCGTGTCCTTGATTACTTGGGATGGTCAAATGCTAATGACTAGGATCAGTAGTACTGCCAGTGCCACCCTGAACACGTTGTTGCATATCAAGGCCCTGAACCTGAGAAGTACCAGCACCATCCGAAGGGCTAGGAACCTTAACTCGCCATTGTTGATACACAGGTTCAACTCTAGCCTCAGCTGCAGCAATCCAACGACCATTAGATGTAGCTTGACCTTGAGCGGCACCACCAGAGCCCTGCGGCATCACCGTGGAAGAAGACGGCATCGTCTCCTGTCCCCCAGAGGAATCGCACCCCCAGAAACATTACTACCTTCTCCAACTTCACCATCAGAAGGTCTCGGCATCTCAGGGTTTGGATCTCCACCCCTACCCCCAGTTCTACCAAAACCATGAGAACCAAAGCGCACACGCGAGTACCTGGATGAAAATCTCCCAGTCCCTCTCCCAAAACGGCCAGATCCGAATCCATCACCACGAAAACTAGGTCTCATCTTCACAGAAACAGCAGGAGCTCTCACCTGCGGACTTGAACCCACCACACTGGCGAACGATCTCATATCACCGGTGTGGTACCCTTCCAACCTGAAGAAGAAGGATTACAACTGGATCGACCGCTAGATCTGGCAAAAAAATGGGATAACAAAGCCAAAACTGGAGGAGGACTCACCGGTGTCGCAAACTCGCCACTCCCCCACGAAAACCTAGGGTTAGAACACCCACTCCCCACCAATGAAGAAAACGTGGTCTCCGCTGCCACTTGGGACCCAGGGAAGGAAAAGGAAGGTGAAAAGTGAATACCGCTCCCTGCCCCATGAACCCCGGTGCGAGATGGACCCGGCTCATGGGCTGCGTGCCACAGTGGTGCAAGCGGAGGGTTGGATGGAGGCTCAGACGATGATGACGGATCGGACGATGAAGGCGGAGGATCGGAGGAGAGTGAAGGGTCAGGCGGGCATGGAGGGTCGCACGAGGAGAGCGGTTCCATCTGTTGGAGACGTTTTGCCCTCAAAGTGTGCCAATAGTAGTGGCCATTCATAAACAAAAGTATTATCATCTTCATGACACAGTTTTCTAAAAGAAACAAGGCTAAGTCTTATTGGCTTTACTAAGAAATGAATCATTTACAGTAATTGTACATTTTATTGAATGTGAGCGATGGGGTACACATAAGATGATGCAGACATTAAGAGTTTTTAACGTGATTTTTTTTTTGTACAATCACAAGTTTCCATCTGAAGCGATCACAGCAGCCTAGCTAAAACCGTTGTAATATTTCCATAGGTCGTACATGAATGCCGTGAAAAAAAAGCATAAAAAAGCATCCGCCTTCGCACGATTAAGCGTGAGGTGGGACAAGGCCGCTGTGCTTCGGGGTCAAAGCGTGCCTGAAGCACCGCGGACACTTCAGGGCGGAGGGATTCCAGCGACGGGACTATAACAGCGTGATGATGACAGGGCTCGGCGAGGCCGGCACAGTCACAATTGTAACGTTGGAGGCCAGAGCTACAGCAGTAGGGGGAAGTGGTGGTGGCATGCCGAGGAGATGGCAGAGCGAGGATCAGCCATGCACAATGAGGCGAGGTGATGGCTCAGCAAGCGTGCAAGTGCGTTGGTCGGCTGACTCGGCCAGAGGATGAAGAGAGCACAGGAGCGGGCTGGGCCAGCGTGAGCTGGAAAGGGGAGAACGAAGGAAGCGGCTGCACCGGTGTGCGAGGGAAAAAAGGCAGCATCCTGGCCCAGGGACGAAAGGGAGAGAGATGGGTCACGAATCACGATGAACTCGATTGATGGAAAAAAGAAATAGAGGAGAAAACAATGTCAGCCACAGCAGAATTAACTAAAAGGGAGGTAAAATAAACTCTGATAAACTCATAAAGAAAATTAAAATAAGATTGAGAAAAATCCAAATGCAGCAAAATAAATTCAAGCACTCGACAAATCTCAATATCTATAAAATTTGACATTTCCGGTTCCCACATTCTTTATTAATTAAAAATATTGGCATTTTACGAAAATTCAAATGATGGTTTCTCAAAATTTTCTGGGAACGATTTTAATTATTTGATTTGAAAATTGCGGTCGTTACATGATATGTTGGAAACTGACAGCACTTAACTATTATTATGACAGATGGAAAAGTTAAAAATTCCAACACCACCTGAGAGCAATTGAATAAGAATGGCTAACCAAATTTTGGGCTAACCATATGAGTTGATCAGTAGAAAACATTCATGGAACACAACAAAATGTGCAGAATTCTACTTGCTACCAAGTATATGAATTTATTCAAAAAAAATATTTCTATACAACAGGTTCCGTTTTCGCCTGTCGTGGTTTGAACTTTGGTCAATAACGGTGATGATAATAACATATTCATTCAAGATAGAAATGAAGTAATATTCAAGCTATATCAGTTCCACTCAACGAACGTGCCTTCACAGCACTCCTAGAGTTTAAATATTTTTTCCTTCTGCAGCTACCATACGCTTGTTCAAATAGACAAGAATATATATAATGACCAGCATACAACAGCGTGCCATGGTTTCTCACACCGGTACCTATTTAAACACATGCCACCCTATGCCATTGCATAAGCCTGTACACATACAAACAAGAAGGATCACACCAGAACTGGTCATGGCTACCTCCAAAGCTTTCCTCCTCATGGTTAGCTGCCTCTGCTTGTCCAGCTATGTCCTAGCAGCTCGTCAGCTAAGCAACACGGCTATGGCGGAGATCCACGAGAAGTGGGTGGTGCGGTACAGCGGGGTAAAAGTTATAGCGAGGAGGGTAGTAGGTAATGTGGTTGTGAATAGAGTAAATGATACGTGGGTCTATAAGTGAGACCCACTCTTTTTTAAAAAAATTGGAAGATTCATCTCATCCGTCCATTCATCGATTGACGGTGATGTATATAGTGAGTATGAGAGAAAGCTAGTAGCAAATCCGCTGATAGTACAGCCGTGTCTACAATGATGCAGCCGAGAAGGCACGGCGGCTCGAAGTGTTCAGGCACAACGTCGCCTTCATTGAGTCATTTAATGCAGGCAACAACAAGTTCTGGCTTGAGGCCAATCAGTTTGCAAACCTCACTGATGAGTTCCGAGCAGCAAGAACAAACAAGGGTTGGATACAGAATATGGCCAAGCTACCTACTGGATTCAAGTACGAGAACGTTAGCATCGATGCTCTTCCAGCGACCGTGGACTGGAGGACCAAGGGAGCTGTCACTCCTATCAAGAATCAAGGCCAATGTGTTAAGTATATCTTGGTAGGTTTATATGCATATGTAGTACTGTAGTAGGACGTAACAAACTTATTTTAGAAAATACTACGTTTCTCATTACTTTGTGATTATTAATTACAGGCTGCTGCTGGGCATTCTCGGCCGTGGCTGCCACGGAAGGCATTGTGAAGCTGAGCACGGGGCTGCTCATCTCCCTCTCTGAGCAAGAACTGGTTGACTGTGAATGTGATACCCATAGCATGGATGAGGGCTGTGATGGTGGCGAGATGGACAGCGCCTTCGAGTTCATCATCAAGAATGGGGGCCTCGCCACCGAGTCGAGCTATCCATACAAGCTAGAAGATGGCGGCACAAGTAAGAATGGATCCCAAAGCGCTGCAACTATAAAGTGCTACGAAGATGTGCCAGCCAATAACGAGCTAGGCTGCCCTTATGAAGTCTGTGGCCAATCAACCGGTGTCATGTAACACTACGTGATCCGAATAATAACACACTCCATTCGAATTCAAATTTCCGAAAATCCGAGCTCGAAGGAATTTAAACCCAGTTTCAAATTGGTCCCAATTTTAAGTTTGAAATTAAAAATGTGAGTTCAAAATTTTCAATGAAATATTGTGAAAAAAAAAATCTCTCTTGAATGTTCTTGCAACCACTTGAATTTTAGAGGTTTTCGAAGAATTTTTATTTGAGGTTTAAAAGTCCCAAATAATTGATTTTTACTCTAAGTACCGTCTGTCTTTGAAAATTAAATAGAAATTTTTTTATTTCGATTCTGAAGTTGACCCCAAAATGAAAGTTGTTCATTCAGAAAAGTTTTACACTGATACGAAATTTCAAAAATTTTAGAGCTCGGGAAGTCATGCTTTCGGATTAAAAACAGAAAGCAGCGCAGGAATTCAAAAAAATCGGAAAAAAGAAAAAGGACGCAGGGCCCATCTGCCAGCCCACCATCTCTCTTTCCTTCTCCTCTCCAACCACGCGCGTCCAGCGCGCCCCCCACGCGCCCGCGCCTCGCGCTCCTCCTTGCTGCATGCACACCACGAACTGGGACGTGCCCTCGCGGACACGACACTCTCTTCGTGTCTAAAGCCCTCTGCACCCTCACTTCCTATCTCTCCTTCTCTCTCACGCGCGCTCTCTCTCTCTCTCCCAATAGGAACGTCACAGTGGAGAGACACCACCGTGCGTCTTCCTTGTCATTTTCTCCGGCGAACTGGTGCACCGGCCACTGCTCGAGACCTCCCCTGCCCCAGCTCGCCCCCTCCCTCCCTGAGCTCGCCGGATTTGGATTTTCCCCAATTTGGGCGATTTTGGACCGCCGGCCGTTCCTCAACCAAAAATCGGTGAGCTCCATCGAAAACCTTTCGATTCCTCGCAGCTATGGCCTCCCCACTCAATTGTGCAGCTTTAGAGCTCTCTAATCGAGCGAAATTCCCTCGAACTGGGCAGGGATTTGGGGCTTTTTCTTTGTCGTCGCACACGGCCGCAGGAGCGCGCCGGTGCCAACCACCCTCCGGCCCCTACCGTCGACAAGAACCTCGACGCCGGTCTTCCCTTTGCTCTGGGAAATCTCTAGGAGCCAAGGTCTTAAGTACTCATCCCATGTAGCGCCGGCGCGACGCGACCGAAGTTCCTTCTGCGCCGCCGCGCACCGCGAGCACTCACCGGTGAGGGACTCACCCATTCGACCTCACCTTGTCCTCGTCGCGTAAGAGCTCTCCGTAGCCCGAGCCGCTGTCGGGAACACCTCGCCGGCGCGGCCGCCGCCGCACTCCGGCCACTGGCACCATTGCCGGCCTGTTGAACCAGCCGGATCTCATGCGGCTGCACGAGGATCCTGTGTGGCCTGGCCCAGAGGCCGACACGTGGCACCCGAGTGGGTTAAGTTAAACCCATGTTTGGAAATTCAATTCTCAATTGCGCAGAAATTCGTAAAAACTTGCAAAAATCATAGGAAATGCATATGAGCTCAAAAAATTACAAATAATATACCGTTGGAATCCTCTCATTATGTAGAATATTTTAGAGCATTCAAAGTTGTATTTTCTGCATTATAATTCATTCTAATAATTAAATAAAGTACATGGTACATACATGCATATCATTATTTTTTTCCTGCATATTAAAAATGTGAAAAATGCATAATTATGTTCTACTAATTAATATATGTCATCATAGAGTTACTTAAAATTTATACACTTGTATATTAATTATAAATAATTTATTACTCTTAGATACGAGTTAATTCTTTAGAAATTCATAATATTGCAATAAAGTATAAAATTGGTCCAAAAATTAGTTTATAGCTTTGTTAATATTTTGAGCTACTAAATTTGTGATTTATGCTTTCAAGAACCATATTAAGAAAATTTAGAGGTAATCTTTCCTATTATAAACTATTTAGTATAGTATAGGAATTCATTTTAGAAATCTTATCATATAAATCCCAGCAGCACCTTGTTCTAATAAAGTCCCTTTTCATGAAATCATCATCATACTCTTCTTATCATATCATCACATATTCATCCTTGACATATGCATTCACGAGCATATCATCGCATGTGAGCATCCTTGTCACATGCAATGACGAGCAAAAATATTAGATGTCATTAGGTGCATAACTAATCGCACTCGCATATCACTTCACACATTTAGGAAACGTCGCGGAAGACCAAGATCTAGCGCTGATCGCTCCGGAGTCATCCATCGCTGAAGGCCTTCCTCTTGTTTGTGCTAACTCTCAGCAAACCGAAGGCAAGCCCCGATGCATTAACCCTGTTTTAAATTTTTGTTTTATCACTATGTATTGTATTGCTAATGTACTGTGCATTAAGTTGTAGGAGTTGTTTGGAAGCCTAAAATGCATTATAGTGCCAATTACCCCTATTGAGTATTTATTTTGGCACAGGTAACTCGTTGTAGAGCTAGGCTATGAGTTCTAATCAATGGTAGAAGTAGAGTGAATAAGAAACCTCACTCGCGAGATTGTAGGTTGATTTTATCCCACACTTGAATAAACCTGAGACTGGGTGGGGATAGAGTATAGGAGAGTTTGAGAAGGTTGGGCCTTCGAGGTGATAGCCCTGTCTATGTCGATTAAGAACCAATTTTAGTGTGGCCCTGTTGAGCAAGTTTGAACTATACTGAAGGCATACTGGGGACATGGGACCCAGAAAATTGATGTAGCTCAATACCATAGTAGTTGGACGTAACCCTACCTCTCTTTCGGTGGAGAGTAGAGAAAAGCCTTGGATCTAACAATGGAAGCACCCGGCGTGGTGATCGCATGGAGCACCATGTACTTAGGAGAGGTGCGCGTTAGACTGACCCTATGGTATTATTGTGAAAGGTTGCCGCGTGCGGCTTTTGAGAAGCGCGTACGTGTCGTGTACTTCGAGTTTTCTCTAGCTGGTGTAAATCGATTATAATCGCTGGCCCTCACAGTAACGAGTACCACTTGTTCACTGAGTGACATCGTAGTAACAACTGGACTAATAATAATAATAATATGAATTGTTTGCTTAGTTTATAGAAAATTGCTTGGTAACCATGTCTGTTATAGTCTATAGTGCAAATTAAATTTATATTCCGTGAACTTAACTTATCGTTAAAAGTTGAAAGTAAGGATCCACGGTTAGAGCTATGTTTTGTGCAAATGGCTATCCCTGTGAGTCAGCCTCTCATGCATAGGAGTCGGCTGTAGTTGGCTATTTTTGACGGGTAAGACTTGCTAAGTAATTAGTACTCATGGTTTGTTGTTTTCTCTTTTTGTCGTGTGTAGATCTCTCTGCAGGTAGCTGGTGTGGCTGTTGCGGCCAAGGAGTGTGGGAAGGTGAGGCTCCAGCGAACTGGTCCTCTGAACCGGTTCTCTCCTCAACGAACTTCAGTCGCGAGAAGTGAAGCATGTCTTTAGGAAAGATATGTTTCATAGTAGGAAACCATCGTATCTCTTCTGTATCGCTTCCGTTATGTTTTAAACTCTGTTTTAAACTTATCTCTCTTAAGACTACTTGAACTTTATTGTAAGACTTAAATCAGTTTCCTATTTTATATTATCATTTGTGTTGTACTATTTGGGTATTGTTGCTCAATATCACTCGAGATGGATCCTAGGCGAGCCGTTCAGTGTTTTGAGGCGGTTCTACCACGAGTGGTATTAGAGCTAGATCGGCGTTAGTATAACTAAAAACGAATTATTTTCAAAAATTTTACGACGGTATAGTGTTAGTTAGTCAGCCCAGTTAAGGACTATGTTAGTTGAGTCGTCAGGTGGCCAGGTAACCCTCCTTTTAGCTTTCTGTTGTTTAATTTTCTCACAACAGCTACGCTCAGGTAAGAAGGTAAGGTATGCACTCGAATGTGGTGAAAAGTCGAGGGCTCATCCATACGAGGTTTAGGGGTATGGAGTGTCTCGTGCAGCGATCAGTACGGAAAGTGAATATGTTATTCGGAATATATGAAACATTTGTCACCTAATGGGGAGTGCGGCCATTCGCCACCTAATGGTAAGCGTGGACCTCTTGCCGTGTGATGTGAATCATGGTCATGTCCCTCAAGACGTGGCTTATTTGAGGACGCCCCGTATGGCAATGATACGGGATGTAAATTTTCTTTTTGTATTTGGCTGCCAGTGGTTGCTTGATCCGTTTTCTGCAGGTACGCTAACTTCGTAGTAGTGCACATAGAAAGCGACTAACTAAGTCTAAGAGACCGAGTTTGCCACTGCGGTCGCGTATGGTCACTATATTAAACCATTTCTTTTATTTTGGTGAGGAATTAGGGCTGGCAAATTGTTTGCATTGCATAAAAAGTTAAAACACAACCCACCTAAATTATCCTCTGAAAATGAAAATCCAGATCTTCGTGTTTGGGTCTGAAATATCTTTTCATTTGTTTCCTTGACCCAAAATTCTCCAAGCTTCGGTACCAAATAGGCTCTACTCATAGCTACTCCTGTTTTCAGCTTCTGCTGCCAGCTTCAAAAATTCATATCTTCTGATCTGTTACTCGTACGTGGACGAGTAAATATGCATTAGAAAGCTATGAAAGTCCTCTACAACTTTTCTCCAGTTCTGATTCTACTTTTATCAGCGCCAGGAAGGATTTCTATGACGGCTGTCAGTCCGGAACAGATTTGGCGTTGTGCTGTTTATGGTCATATTTTGTATACAAGCTACCATGTCAAGCTAATTTATCACTTGTATGCTAATCATAATTCATGTGTTAAAAAAGAAACATCGTTGGTGGTCTGAGAGAATGTTTATACTCTTGTTTTAATATTTTTTCTGTTTATGACTTCTATCGAGATTCTTACTAATAGTTTGTGCACTTGTACTGTAGAATGGTGGGTACTCGTAGCATGGCTAAGATCTATGAGGGGCAATCCTCTCGGCAAGGGGCATCTCAGCAAGGAACGCCTCCGCAAGTGCCTCCACTAGCACCACCTCAAGTGACCGTCGAGCAATTGATGACCACTCAAAATGAGCTGATGCGAATGCTGGTCCGGAAACAAGGCATGGGTGGAGCAACCATCACGCGCGTCAACAGCCACAGCAAGCAACCTTCTCTGAGTTCTTGGCAACTCATCCACCAGTATTTGCTGATGTTGCTGATCCTCTGGATGCGGATGATTGGCTTCGCATCATCCAGTCCAAGTTTGGACTTATCTGATGTACTGAGCACCAGAAGACTCTTTTTGCTGCTCAACAACTTCATGGTTCTGCTGAAGCCTGGTGGGCCAGTTATGAAGCTACACTGCTCGTCGATCATCAAGTCGAGTGGGCCGAATTTCGTGCTGCATTTTGGGCACATCATATTCCTGAAGGTCTTATGAATCGCAAGCTGCAAGAGTTCCTCAATCTGCAACAGTACTCTCGCAAGTTCAATTACCTCGCGCGGTACACCACTCATCATGCAGATACTGACCAGAAGAAGAAAGAATGTTTCAAGAGAGGTCTGAGTACAAAACTCCGTGATCGCCTGGCACTCTACAACCACGGTACTTTTAGTGATTTGGTGAGTGCGGCTATCACTCAAGAGGATGCCATACGCACTCACCAAGAGGAGAAAAAGAAGAAGAGGGTAATGGTTGGTTCTTCTAGCCAAGCTCCTCCAAAGTATCGTCTCGCTGTCACTTCGCCTATGGGTCCGAGGTTCCAAGCTGCAGTGCCGCAAGGAGGAAGCTTCCGTCCTCCTTCCTTTCAACAATCAAGGGCTCTTAATGCTCCACCTCAGCAACATACTCATGGGTTTAGACCTCCACTACAACAAGCTTCACAAGTGGCAAGGCCAAACTCTTATCCGTGCTACAACTGTAGCAAAACTGGTCACTTTGCAAAAAATTGTCGCCAGCCTAGGCAGCAACCCAACAGCAATAGTAATGCCCGTCCTCAAGCTGCCAACAGGGCTCCTCAGCAAAAGAGCAATCCACCTAGAGGGGGCCGAGTCAACTGTACGTCTCTTGATGAGATTCCAGAAGGTGAAGCAGTACTCGTGAGTATGTTTTCCATACATGACCATTCTATGTTAGTACTTTTTGATTCCAGTGTACGCATAATTTCATAAGTACCTCATGTGTGGAAAGATGCCATTTAACCACAACCATTATGAAAGTACCTTATGTTATTACATCTCCCGGTGGGAGGATATTCACCACTCAAGAAATCCAACATGCCCCTTTGAATCTTGAAGGAAGAATCTATCCTTCAAACTTTATAGTGTTGAAGGGACCGGGTATAGATATGATTTTAGGCATGAAATAGATGAAGTATCATAAAGTCGTGCTGCACGTCGCTCCTCGTGAAATTCATCTTGATTCTCCGCTCCATGGTCCAACATCGTTGAAATTATCCTATTCTCAAGCCGCTACATCATTGCTTTGTCACATGACTGGCCAAGGATTTGAGAAAATCCCGATAGTGTGTGAGTATCCAGATGTCTTCCCCGAAGATTTGTCGGGTATGCCTCTTGACCGAGAAGTGAAGTTCCATATTGACCTTCAACCAGAAACCGCTCCTATCTCCAGAAGGCCTTATAAAATGGCTCCGAATGAGTTGGCTGAGTTGAAGGTGCAATTAAAAGAGCTTATAGACAAGGGTTTCATTCATCCTAGCTCATCTCCATGGGGATGTCCTGCTCTTTTTGTGAAGAAGAAGGATGAGTCTCTGAGGCTATGTGTGAATTATTGACCATTAAATGCGGTCACCATCAAGAACAAATATCCACTGCCTCACATTGATATCTTGTTCGATCAATTGATTGGTGCCAAAGTATTCTCGAAGATTGATCTTCATTCTGGCTATCACCAAATTAAAATCCGTGCCGAAGACATACCGAAAACCGCTTTCTCTACGAGGTACGGTGTATATGAATACCTTGTTATGTCTTTTGGACGAACAAATGCTCCAGCTTATTTTATGTATTTGATGAACTCGGTGTTCATGCTAGAGATGGACAAATTTGTGGTGGTATTCATCGATGATATTCTCATATACTCCAAGTCTGAAGCGGAGCATGCTGAATATCTTCGCATCATACTTCAACGGCTGAGAGATCATAAATTGTACGCCAAATTCAGCAAGTGCGAGTTTTGGCTAAAAGAAGTGTCTTTCCTTTGTCATGTTGTATCTGCGGAAGGCATTGACCGCCTGCATCGGTCATTGAAGTCCGTAGCTTTCTTGGACTTGCCGAATATTATCGGAGGTTCATTCTTAATTTTCTAAGATTGCCAAGCCAATGACTGAGCTGCTAAAGAAGGGCATCAAATTTGTTTGGGATAGTGCTTGTGAAGAAGCTTTCCAAACTCTTAAGAAGCACTTGACCACCACACCTGTTTTAGCCCAGCCCGAAATCACCAAACCCTTCGATGTGTACTGTGATGCTTCTGGTACGGGTCTTGGATGCGTCTTGATGCTAGAAGGCCGTGTGGTTGCTTACGCTTCAAGACAACTTTGACGGAATGAACAAAATTATTCTACTCATGATCTAGAATTAGCATCTGTGCTTCTAGCCTTGAAGATATAGAGACACTACCTCCTTGGAAATCTTGTACATCTTTACACTGATCTCAAGAGTTTAAAATATATGTTCACTCAGCAAGATCTGAATATGAGGCAGAGAAGATGGCTAGAACTTATCAAGGATTATGAGTTGGAAATCCACTATCATCCTGGCAAAGCCAATGTAGTTGCCGATGCCTTGAGTCGCAAATCTTACTGTCACAACTGTCGAGTTTCAGCAATGTTATCTTCCCTTGAAGTGGAACCAAGCGTCAGAGTTCTACCTCATGGGGCTCTGTATAATCTTGCTCTTGTTCCGACTCTTATGGAAGAGATAATTGAGGCTCAATGAAAAGATGCTGGTATACTGCATATCAAAGAGACTCAAGAATGAAGAATCAATGCCATTTAAGACGGATGATGAGGATACTTTATGGTTCAAAAATCGTATTGTGGTACCTAAAAATTATGAGCTACGTAAGAAGATCATGGATGAGACTCACATGTCCAAAAACTCCATTCATCCCGAGAGTAATAAGATGTACATGATCTCCAAAAGAAGTTTTGGTGGACAAGAATGAAGAGAGAAATTGCCAAATATGTGTCCGAGTGTGACACTTGCCGGAAGATCAAAGCGGATCATCTACGCTCAGCGGGTCCTCTCCAGCCTCTGAGTATTTCAAATTAGAAGTGGGAAGACATAAGTATGGACTTCATTGTTGGACTTCCATTACTTTTCGGAAATATGACTCTATTTGGGACCGTTTGACAAAATCAGCTCACTTCATCCCGGTAAACAATCGCTACAATGCCAAGAAGTATGCTGAGTTGTACATCTCTCGTATTCTTTCTCTACATGGGGTACCCAAGACCATTGTGTCAGATAGGCATGCTAGCTTGGGTACCAAACTAATTCGAAGCTCTGCTTATCATCCACAAACCGATGGTCAAACCGAGCGTGTCAATCAAATCTTGAAAGATATGCTTCGATCGTGTGTTCTCACTAGTGGCAAGAACTGGGATGAATACTTACTGTTTACAGAGTTCTCCTACAATAATAGCTATCAAAAGAGCATAAAAATGTCACCTTTTGAAGCTCTATATAGTCGCTCATGTCGAACTCCTTTGAATTGGTCTGAAACTAGGGAACGAGTGAATTTCGGACCTGATTTAGTAGCTCAAGCTAAAGAGAAAGTTTGTACTATTCAAGCGAACTTAAAGGCCGCTAAATCTCATCAAAAAAGTTATGCCGATAAAAGGCATCGCCCCTTAGAATTCCAAATAGGTGACCATGTCTACCTAAAGGTATCTTCTACCAAAGGTGTGCAACGCTTCGAGATTAGAGGAAAATTGGCTCCCAGATATATTGGTCCATTCCAAGTCTTGGAAAAATGTGGCACTGTCGCTTATCGACTGGATTTGCCATCTCAATTATCGGAAGTTCATGTCTCACAGCTCAAGAAATGATTAAAGGTACCTTCTGATGTTGTAATCTCAGAGATCGATCAATTGCAAGAAGATCTCACTTATCCTGAATATCCGATTGGCAATGTTGATCACAAGGATCGAGTCACTCACAACAAGACCAATAAATTTTACAAAGTTCAATGGAGTAATCATTCCAAGGATGAAGCTACATGGGAAACAGAAGAATATCTCCAATCTAATTTTTCAGAAATTCTTCCATCACTGTAAGTGACCACTCTCACTACTCCCTCTTTCTTTCTAAATCTCGGGACAAGATTTCTTTAAGGGGGAGGGCTGTAACACTACGTGTTCCGAATAATAAGACACTCCATATTCGAATTCAAAATTTCTGAAAATCCGAGCTCGAAAGAATTTAAACCCAGTTTCAAATTGGTCCCAATTTTAAGTTTGAAATTAAAAATGTGAGTTCAAAATTTTCAATGAAATATTGTGAAACAAAAATCTCTCTTGAAAGTTCTTGCACCACTTGAATTTTAGAGGTTTTCGAAGAATTTTTATTTGAGGTTTAAATTTCCCAAATAATTGATTTTTACTCTAAGTATAGTCTGTCTTTGAAAATTAAATAAAAAAATTTTTATTTCGATTTTGAGGTTGACCCCAAAATGAAAGTTGTTCATTTATAAAAGTTTTACCCTGATACGAAATTTCAAAAATTTTAGAGATCGGAAAGTCGTGCTTTCGGATTAAAAACAGAAAGCAGCGTACGAATTCAGAAAAATAAGGAAAAAGAAAAAGGACGCGGGGCCCGTCTGTCAGCCCACCATCTCTCTTCCCTTCTCTCCAACCACGCGCGTCCAGCGCGCCCCCCACATGCCAGCGCCTCGCACTCCTCCTGTCTGCATGCACGCCACGAACTGGGACGTGCCCTCGCGGCCACGACACTCTCGTGTCCCAGGCCCTCTGCGCCCTCGCTTCGTATCTCTCTTTCTCTCTCGCGCGTGCTCTCTCTCCCAACAGGAATGTCACCGTGGAGAGACACCACTGCACATCTTCCTCGTCATTGTCGCCGGCGAACTGGTGCATCGGCCACTGCTCGAGCTCTCCCCTGCCCCAGCTCGCCCCCTCCATCCCTGAGCTCGCCGGATTTGTATTTTCCCCAATTTGGGTGATTTTGGACCGCCAGCCGTTCCTCAACAAAAAATCGGTGAGCTCCATCGAAATCCTTTCGATTCCTCACAGCTATGGCCTCCCCACTCAATTGTGCAGCTTTAGAGCTCTCTGATCGGGCGAAATTCCCTCGAATTGGGTAAGGATCTGGGGCTTTTTCTTCGTCGTCACACACGGCCGTAGGAGCTCGCCGGAGCCGACCACCCTTCAGCCCCTACCGTCGACCGGAACCTCGACGCCGGTCTTCCCCTTGCTCTGGGAAATCTCTAGGAGCCAAGGTCTTAAGTACTCGTCCCCTGAAGCGCCGGCGCGACGCGACCGAAGTTCCTTCAACGCCGCCGCGCGCCGCGAGCGCTCACCGGTGAGGGACTCACCCATTCGACCTCACCAAAGGTTTTCCCCTCCTTATCCTTGTCGCGTAGGTGTTCTCCGTAGCCCGAGCCGCTGCCTGGAACGCCTCACCGGGCCGGCCACCGGCACCATTGCCGGCCCGTTGAACCAGCCGGATCTCATGCGGCTGCACGAGGATCCCGTGCGGCCATCCACGTGGTCACCCGTGTGGCCCGGCCCAAAGGCCGACACGTGGAGCCGGAGTGGGTTAAGTTAAACCCATTTTCGGAAATTCAATTCTCAATTGCGCAGAAATTTGTAAAAATTTGCAAAATTCATAGGAAATGCATATGAGCTCCAAAAATTACAAATAATATACCGTTCGAATCCTCTCATCATGTAGAATAGTTTAGAACATTCAAAGTTGCATTTTCTGCATTAGAATTCATTCTAATAATTAAATAAAGTACATGGTACATACATGCATATCATCATTTTTTCCTGCATATTAAAAATGTGAAAAATGTATAATTATGCTCTACTAATTAATATATGTCATCATAGAGTTACTTAAAATTTATACATTCGTATATTAATTATAAATAATTTATTACTCTTAGATACGAGTTAATTCTTTAGAAATTCATAATATTGCAATAAAGTATAAATTTGGTCCAAAAATTAGTTTATAGGTTTGTTAATATTTTGAGCAACTAAATTTGTGATTTATGCTTTCAATAACCATATTAAGAAAATTTAGAAGTGATCTTCCCTATTATAAACTATTTAGCATAGTATAGGAATTTATTTTAGAAATCTTTTCATATAAATCCCAGCAGCACCTTGGTCTAATATAGTCCCTTTTCATGAAATCATCATCATACTCTTCATGTCATATCATCGCATATTCATCTTTGACACATGCATTCAGGAGCATATCATCGCATATGAGCATCCTTGTCACATGCGATGACGAGTAAAAATATTAGATGTCATTAGGTGCATAACTAATCGTACTTGTATATTACTTCACACAGTTAGAAAACATCGCGGAAGACCAAGATCTAGCGCTGATCGCTCGGGAGTCGCCCGTCGCTGAAGACCTTCCTCTTGTTTGTGCTAACTCTCAGCAAACTGAAGGCAAGCCCCGATGCATTAACCCTGTTTTAAATTTTTGTTTTATCACTATATATTATATAGCTAATGTACTGTGCATTAAGTTGTAGGAGTTGTTTGGAACCCAAGAATGCATGATAGTACCAATTACCCCTATTGAGTATATATATTGGTACAGGTAACTCGCTGTAGAGCTAGGCTATGAGTTCTAATCAACGGTAGAAGTCGAGTGAATGAGAAACCTCACTCGCGAGATAGTAGGTTGATTTAATCCCACACTTGAATATACCTGAGACCGGGTGGGGATAAAGTATAGGAGGGTTTGAGAAGGCTGGGCCTTCGCGGTGGTAGCCCCATCTGTGTCGGTTAAGGACCGATTTGAGTGTAGCCCTGTTGAGCAAGTTTAAACTGTAGCGAAGGTATACTGGGGACATGGGACCTAGGAAACTGACGTAGCTCAATACTGTAGTGGTTGGACGTAACTCTACCTCTCCTTCGGAGGAGAGTAGAGAAAAGCCTTGAATCTAACCATGGATGCATCCGGTGTGATGATCGCATGCAAGACCATGTGTTTGGGAGAGGTGCGCATTGGACCGACCCTTTGGTATTATTGGGAAAGGTTGCCGCGTGCGGCTTTTAGAAAGCGCGTACGTGTCGTGTACTTCTAGTTTTCCCCAGCTGATGTAAATCGATTATAATCGCTGCCCCTCACAGTAACGAGTACCACTTATTCACTGAGTGACATCGTAGTAACAACTAGACTAATAATAATAATATGAATTGTTTGCTTAGGTTATAGAAAATTTCTTGGTAACCATGTCTGTTATAGTCTATAGAGCAAATTAAATTTACATTCCCTGAACTTAACTTATCGCTAAAAGTTAAAAGTAAGGATCCACGGTTAGAGCTATGTTTTATGCAAATGGCTATCTCTGTGAGTCAGCCCCCCATGCATAGGAGTCGGCTGTAGTTGGCCATTTTTTACGGGTAAGACTTGCTGAGTAATTACTACTCACAGTTTGTTGTTTTTCTTTTTTGTCGTGTGTAGATCTCCCTACAGGTAGCTGATGTGGCTGTTGCGGCCAAGGAGTGTGGGAAGGTGAGGATCCAGCGAACTAGTCCGGTCACGAGGAGTGAAGTATGTCTTAGAGCAAGATATGTTTCATAGTAAGAAACCGTCGTATCTCTTCTGTATCGCTTCCGTTATGTTTTAAACTTATCTCTCTTAAGACTACTTGAACTTTGTTGTAAGACTTAAATCAGTTTCCTATTTTATATTATCACTCGTGTTGTACTATTTAGGTATTGTTGCTCAATATCACCCGAGATCGATCCTAGACGAGCTGTCTAGTGTTTTGAGGTAGTTCTGCCACATGTCCGTAGTAGTCGACGCCGGTGATAGAACATTTCAGCTATACTCCGGTGGTGTGATGACTGGCTCTTGCGGCACGGACCTTGATCATGCAATCGCCGTGGTTGGTTTTGGTGTCGAGAGTGATGGTACAAACTACTGGATTTTGAAGAATTCATGGGGTACATCTTTGGGAGAAAACGGAAATCTGAGAATGGAGAAAGACATATCCGCCTAGAGGGGCATGTGCGGTCTAGCCATGCAACCTTCCTATCCCACTGTGTAGCAGAGGGGAAGGCTATCGTGTGCTTAGTTGAGCTGTGAGCTAGGTAAAAGTAGCTATGAGTGGTGAGCTGTAAAAAAACAGCTGTATAATATGAGCTGTGAGAAAGTTAAAAGCCGTTTGGTTTAAAGTAGCTATGAGATTCTGAAATTGTAAGATAATGTATGTATATATAATAATTATAATTATATAATTATAGTTATATTACATAATTATAATTATATTATATTATTACAATTACGTAATATAATTATATATATGTAACTATAGTTATGTAAAATATATAATTATAATAAAAGTATAATCATAATTATGTAATATATATAATGAAAATGAAAGTACAATTATATGTAATTATGTAATATAAAATTGTATATAATTATAATTATGTACAATATATAATTATATTACATAATTGTAATGATATATTATATAACTGTACCTATAGTAATATATAATTATTATTACAATTATGTAATATAAAATTATATGTAATTATAATATTGTATTAGATAAATATAATTATATTGTATAATTATAATTATATAGCATAATTGTAATTATATATTATATAATTATTATTATCTATAATTATTATTATATATAATTATAATTATGTGTTATATAATTACATATAATTATAATTG